>WJXA01000390.1:60000-120492 GCA_014282245.1 Rhododendron simsii | reverse complement strand
TTACATCCTAAAATATGCCACCCAATAGGAAAGTTACACGTGGCACCAAATAGTGTGTTGACCAATCAGAACACATCCTGATTGAACCTGAGATACAGAGGATTGCGGGGTTAAATGGTGATGTTGTTTTAGTACTATACGGTATCGTTTTGATTGGAACCGACAGCGTTTAGGCTATAATTAAGGATGGTTTTAAAAGCAGTCTGATTTAAACCGTTGATTGATCTTTGGAAACATCAAACGGTATCATTACTGTTTGGTTTATAATGAATGGTGGACATGATTGTAGGGATTATTCTGAGCCAAACACTAAACCACGTTGCTTGGAAGTGGGAACCGTTATTTAAGCATGGAGCCACGAACACCACGATCGAAGCAAGCAGGAGAAGAAGGGATTCTGGAAATATCAGGATAACCGTTCGAAGACCCCCCTCAACCGTTTTATGTGGCCAACGTGGATATCAATCGAAGACGTGGGGGTTCGAAGGCAAGTTCAGCGTCTATAAATAGAAGAAGCAATTGAAGAGAAAGGGACGACAAAAATCCATATCATCTGACAATTCATACAAAATGATTGCTCAGAGATCTATCTTAGATTAGTTTTAGTTTAGAGTAGGGTCTTTTTTGTAAGTTGAAGGCTTATTTGCATGTAAGACTACTTTCGATTAAATTCAAGTTTTCTTATTTCCTTTAAGCTCTTTTCTTACCAAAGAATAGTTGTTTGCAAGTTCGCTTTTGATTAAATTCAGTGTGCTTGCATTTCTTTATTATTCTTGATAGAATCTTAAGAGTGTTTGTATACAAACTTACCTTTGATTAGATTCAGGTTTGTTTGTGTTCAATCATCTTTTCTGATTTCGAAGCGCGTCAATCTTTTATTTGGTTGATACCTTAAGGAAAAATCCTCTTAGTTGAGGTAATCGAACGGATAACACAATTGCCTGATTGAAATTAGTGGTTTCAAATCATTTTGAAAAGAGTAATTTCTTCTTTGAAGTTATTTCTTTTCTGGCACGCCCGCACACAATTATTTGCCAATTGATTTGAGTTAATTCAGCCCAAACAATTTTTGGCACGCCCGGTGGGACCTCGAAGGTACCAGAATGCCAAGGCTTCGAAAGCAGATAGGGACACCTGTTGGTGGTCAAGTGCCAGAGGAACAAGCTGTGCTAGAACAGGCCGCAGAACAGGGAACGCCTATGAATCATGAGTTTCCCCAATTGGCTTCCGAAATGGGAGAGCTCCCTTATGAGGGGCCTTCTTATGAAGTACCTCCTTATGAAGGGCCTCCAAATTCCCAAAAGGGACAAGCCAGTGGTAAAGACCATGATAAGGAAGAAATGTTCAGAGAAATGATGATAGCTTTTCGAGAGATGGCTCAAACCCAAAGAGCCATGATCAAAAGCATAAGAAGTAGGTTGCCCAACTTAGAGGTAACAAGAAACAGTCCAGGGAATATTGGGCTAGATGATCATGCTAATTCAACTACTCACCAAAGTCCCTTCGAAGGAAGGCTTGGAGAGGATGTTGGTCAGGGTAAGATAAGGTCTAGAAAGGGTAAGGAAAAAATGTATCCAGAGGAAATACCACAATCTTGGTATGAGCCTTTAAAGCCTACAAAGCCTGTCTTCGAAATCCCAGATCAATCTCATGGAATTCCTATTGGGATTCCAAGAAATGCCAGAGACAGGCAAAGCGTTAATCCTCTTTTCGAACCCACACTCGGGGGATGGGAGGATGATGTAGAGATAGAACGAGGTTATAGACCTGAGAAAACGAGGGATAACGCACAGCCTTCCCGTCAAAGTCTCCCAAATACCAAAAATCCCACCACAGCGGTTTATGGAAGCCATAGGCCTGCTCGGGTGAATACTACGGCTGACCCAATGCAGCAACCTTGGTATGAGAGACTTCCCAGAGAAAACCAAGGGGATTTTAGCACTATAAGGGAAAAGCATAGAGATGACTTGGTAGAACCAAATCCACCGGTAGGAAATCAAGAACAAAATTTCCTTGTTGGCAACCCAATACTAAGAGACCAGGTTATGGATCTCATACAAGAAGTTTGTGGGCCTCGAACTCGGGGGGTACAACCTCAAATCTATAGAAAACCATATCCAGAATGGGTTGACACAACATTTCAGATCCCTAGAGAATTTAAGATCCCAGACTTTACTTTGTTTTATGGGGATGGGAGACAATCTTCTATAGAACATATTGCTAGGTTTTCTGCCCAATGTAAGAACTTGGCTCAGAATGGTTTCATGAAGTTGAAATTGTTCCCAAATTCTTTGTCTGGGCCAGCTTTTGCATGGTACACAAACCTGCCTGCAGAATCGATAACAAGTTGGTTTCAAATGGAAGAGGCATTTCATGCACAATTCTTTAATGCTGAGCCTGAAGTCTCTATGACAGATTTGGCCAGGCTAAAGCAGAAACCAGATGAAAAGGTAGCAGATTTCATATCTAGGTTCAAAAGGGCTAAGACCAAGTGTAAACTCCATCTGCCAGAGGCAGAGTTTGTGAGATTAGCACAGGATGGTTTAGAAAGAGAGCTTCGAAAGAGGTTTGATTCTACAGAGTTCAGGGACTTTGCAGATCTAACCTATAAAGTTGCTAGATATGAATCATTGTTAGAGGAAGATATGGATAGGCATAATTCCTCTTATCCAACATACTATAGGGATCCTAATTATGAAATAGATGCTGCTGAAATTATAGAGCACGAACCTTGTGTTTGTGAGCCTTTAATTCAAAAGAATGTCTCTCTTGGGCAGAAGTTCAAACAAAAGGAAATTACTAAAGTATATTCTTTTGATATATCTAAAGCTGATGAGATCTTTGACTTCTTGTTAAGAAAGAAAATCATTAAGCTGCCTTTGGATGTGAAACTGCCCACAGCGGAAGAAAGGAATGGAAAGACCTATTGCAAATGGCATGATTCTTGGTCTCATTCAACTAAATCTTGTAATGTTTTTCGTGACAGGATTCAGGAACAAATCAAGAAAGGAAGAATCAAATTCCCTGAAAAGACTATGGGGATAGATGCAGTGCCTTTTCCAAAGGTAGAAGAGGTCAACACCAGTGTGCCCTCCTCACTGGCTCGAACTGTCAAGAAATATTGGCAGGACAAAGAAGTACCAGTGAACATGAATACTGTTCAATATGGAAGGGGCAAGCCATACGCTGGCCACCCTCGAGGCATGGGAGCGAGGCCAAGTTCCTATAGGCGAGCCAATGATGGTTTTTCTTTGCAGAAATTCTCAGGTAATAATCACCTGCCTATGCTAGAAGCCTCATTTTTGGAGTGCCTGTGTGTAGGATGCAGGGCCAACTATTTGGTCTTCAAAGACTTGGATAGAAAGGGCGTAAGTTTTTTCCCAAAAGAAATGGGGATGAAAAGAATGGCCCCAGTTCAAGCAAAGCCAAGTGACAGCAAGTCTTGGTTGGCACCAAAAAGGGACATGCCTACTAGCCCTGTTCCAGCTATTCACAGAAGGGAGCTGCCACCTTCGAAGAAGGCTAATGTTGGCCAGACATCGAAGGCGCAAGAAGAGGCCAAACAAGAAGAATTCACCTTGGTGAAAGGGGTTCCTGACTGGTTTCTGAAGCAAGTTAAGCCTGACTTGTTTCAAGGATACAAAGGTTCAAACAGGAATGCGAGCAGAACTTTCAAGCCACCAATTTCGAACTCTGGAAACTGGGTGTTGATTAGGGATCCCAAGTCTCAATTACCACAGATGGTTCCATTGCTCTCAAGAACTCAAAAGAGAAAGCTCCAAAGGAAGTATACGCTCTTCCAGTCAGGAGAATCTTCAACGGGAGAAGAATCAGATAGACGAGCAAAACCTAATCCAAGGTTCGACAGGATTGAAAGGGACCCAGAGGAATTTCGAACCCAGTATCACGAGAGGGAGACTTTGGAAAAGGTTGCCTCTGCTATGCTCGAAGAGGATCTGGATCCACCTTCTCCTAACTCGCTGGCTAGTTATCAGTCTGGTTTGCTCGAGGCCATGGTGGTGGAACAACAGGGGATGGAAGAAACCTTTTCCCCTATGGAGGTATCCACACAAGAATTCGAAAAGAAGGGTGCTGTGGAGACCGAAGCAGTTAAACCAATCAAAGAAGTGGCTTCGATCCAATTTGGAGATCAGCCAGAAGTACAAGTTAATATGGTTTATCCAAGCTCTATGAATTTCTTCTCAAATGGTCAGACGTTCAAAGATCAAGATACTGCTTGGTCGAGCTTGAGCGAGCCAGAGAATTCTGAAGAAACTCTGAGTGATAAGGAGTTAAATATCATATGCAACGACTGTGACTTAAAAGAAGTATCTCAGATCGAGATGGGTAAGAACTTGGTACGTGAAATTGAGCAGAATCAAGAAAGTTTAGAGGTAAGCTCAAAAGAAAGTGCTTGTTTCGTGTCAGATTCCATGTCCGACGTCGAATACCCCCTGGTAATAGATTTAAATTATGTGGAAATTTCATATCCATTTAAATTACCTACTAATGCAATGAGACAACATTTGCGTCCATTGTATATCACTGCACACTTTGATGGAGTCCCACTTAATAGAATCTTGGTGGATAATGGGGCTGCGGTGAACATTTTGCCTTTCCAAACTTTAAAAAAGTTAGGAAAAGGAAAAGCAAAATTAATCCCAACCAGCACATCCATTGCAGGATTTACTGGGGAAAGCCAACATGCCAGGGGAATCATTTCCATTAGATTGGCAGTAGGTGGAATAGAAACTGATACCGTTTTCTTTGTAGTTGACACATATGCTAAATATAATGCTTTATTGGGAAGAGACTGGATTCATGTTAACGGATGTATTCCTTCCTCTATGCATCAGGAATTAATGATTGTTAAGTATGACAAAGGCAAGGAAGTGGGTGTCGAAGGAGTCAAAGCTGATCCACATCCATTTGCTGCCACGGCAAATTTTGCTGAAGCAGAAATGTACAAATCGGATGTAGTTCCTCTGAGTGAACTACTTCAAGCAGCCACCCATCCAACCAACGAGATGGAACTGGGGGAATTGGCAGAGCTAAAATCGAAGCTGAAACAAGCTGTTGACTATGAATCAGACACCCCAAAAGATGATGCTGCTTGGATGTGAATCCAAGAAAGAGGCTGAAGAAAAAGCCAACTCATTGGCTTTAGTAAAGTATGTTGCTCTGGGGGTCGAACAGAAGATCCAAGAAGAGAACATATGGGAAGAGGTTATGCAGAACAATAACCCTCATGTGCAAGAAATCCAACTCACTTCTGAGGAACGGGTTGAATCACAAGATCTGTTGGAAGAAGTAAGGTTGGGAGATGCACAAAATCCCAATCCAGTGCTTATTAATAAACAGCTTGAGCCTGGTATGAAAGCTGCATTGGTGGCACTATTGAAAGCCAACAAGGAATGCTTTGCATGGAGTTACAAGGAACTACCTGGCTTGGACAGGGGATTGGTGGAGCATAGGTTACCTATCAAGCCACAATTCAAACCTGTGAAACAACCAACCAGGAAGATGAGTCCAGAAACTATTGCAGGTGTTAAAAAGGAAATGCAGAGACTTCTAGACGCAGGTTTCATTAGAACAGCCAGGTATGTTGAATGGCTATCTAATATAGTTCCAGTCCCTAAAAAGAATGGAACTATCAGAATCTGTGTTGATTTTCGAAACCTAAATACTGCGACTCCTAAGGACGAATACCCAATGCCTAATGTGGATACACTTGTGGACAGTTCTGCTGGCCACAAGATATTATCCATTTTAGATGGGCATTCAGGGTACAATCAAATCTGCATAGCAGAAGGAGATGTGCATAAAACAGCATTTGCCTGCCCAGGTAACATTGGCATCTTCGAATGGGTCAAAATGCCATTTGGGCTAAAGAATGCTGGGGCCACATATCAAAGAGCAATGAATACTATTTTTCATGATTTAGTGGGAACTTTTCTGGAATGTTACATAGATGATATCATTGTGAAGTCAAACTCTGATGAGGATCATCTACAACACTTGGAAAAGACATTCCAACAAATGAAACGCTATCAGCTGAAGTTAAATCCAGAAAAATGTGCTTTTGGAGTATCAGCTGGGAAGTTTTTAGGGTATCTAGTTCACAGTAAAGGAATACAGGTTGACAAGAACAAAGCTAAGGCCATCATTGAGGCTAAACCACCTTCTTCTAAGAAGGAGTTGCAAAGGTTTCTTGGTCAATTAAATTTCCTTCGAAGATTTATATCTAATACTGCAGGAAAAACTAAAATCTTCTCTTCTTTGTTGAAACTGAAGGAAGGGGAGGAATTCAAGTGGTCAAAGGAGCATGATGAAGCCTTCGAAGCCATTAAAAGATACTTAGCCAACCCTCCTGTATTGGCGCCTCCCATTGAAGGAAAGCCAGTAAAGTTGTATTTAGCTGCAACACAAGATTCAATAGGTGTTCTGTTGGCTCAAGACAATGAGGATGGCAAGGAAAGAGCAGTTTATTATCTTAGTAGGTTTTTAAACTCTTGTGAATGCAAGTATGCTGCAGTAGAGAAACTATGTTTAGCTTTATTTTACGCTTCTAAGAAACTCAGGCATTATATGTTGCCTAGAATAACTTATGTTATTTCTCAAACTGATGTAATTAAGCACATGCTTTCTAAGCCAGTGCTTAGTGGGAAGATTGGGAAATGGATAGTGTCTTTAATTGAATTTTGTCTTGAGTATGTGCCTCAAAAGTCGATAAAAGGCCAAGCATTGGCCAATTTTTTGGCCGATCATCCAAATGAATACAAAGCACCAACAACGTTGGAGGCTAGTACAGTTGAAATCAGGCCATGGAAATTATGGTTCGATGGATCAAGAACTATTCAGATGGCTGGAGTGGGCATAATTCTGGAATCCCCCCAAGGCTTGAAAACCAAATATGGTTTTAGACTCAGTGAGGGACAATGTTCCAATAACCAGGCAGAATATGAAGCATTGATTATTGGACTAGAAATTTTGCTTCAATTAAGGGTTAGTGTTGCTGAAATCTTTGGAGATTCTCAGTTAGTGATTAACCAACTAAATGGACAGTTTAAATGTACTAGTCCAGCGCTGATAATTTATTATCAGCATGCTAAAGAGCTGATGGATCAATTTCATATGCTTACTTTAACTTATATTCCTAGGTTCTTTAATGAAGAGGCTGACGAAATAGCTCAAAGAGCGTCCGGCTACAAAGTTTTATCAGAAGTTGAAAAGGAATTTTGTCAATTAACTTTGAGGAAATCCCTGCCTATGTTACACAATAGGTTGACGGACTTCGAAGTATTAAACGTCAATGCTTTAACCCATCGAAATGCTGATTGGAGGCAAGCATTGATTGAATATTTAACCAAGCCAGACAGCGTTGCAGACAAGGCAACCAAATTAAAAGCAATGAACTATATAATGTATAATAATGAGCTATTCAAGAGAGGAATGGATGGTCTTCTTTTGAAATGCTTGAGCAAGGTAAATGCATTTAAAGTAATGGCTGAAGTGCATGAGGGAATCTGTGGAGCACATCAAGCTGGCATAAAAATGAGATGGTTAATAAGGAGATACGGGTATTATTGGCCCACCATCCTCAAAGATTGTATAGATTATGCAAAGGGGTGTCAAGCCTGTCAAAAAACAGGTCCACTCAAGCATTTACCAGTCACAGATTTGCAATATGTAATAAAACCGTGGCCCTTTAGGGGATGGGCTATGGACATGATTGGGATGATTTATCCTCCTTCATTGGAAAAGCATAAATTTATCCTAGTAGCTACTGATTATTTCACAAAATGGGTAGAAGCCCAAGCCTATCAGGAGGTCAAACAAACCCACGTAATAGATTTCATAAAGGGAATCATATACAGGTTTGGGAGTCCTCAAACAATAACAGTGGACAATGGTTCCATATTCGAAGGACGATTGGTAAAGGATTTTGCCACGAACCATGGAATTTCATTAATATATACTAGTACTTATTATGCTCAGTCCAATGGTCAGGCAGAATCAACTAATAAAATTATCAAGAAGGGGATCCAAAAAATGGTGGATCAAAACCCAGAAATTTGGCATGATCTGTTACTTGATGTGTTATGGGCATATAGGAATACAAAAAGGACTAGTACAGGTACCACACCATTTGCATTAACATATGGGCATGACGCTGTGTTACCCATGGAGATCACTGTAAGATCCCAGAGAGTAGCATGTCAGAATGATTTAGACACAGGATCTTATCATCAGGCCATGCATATGGAATTGGAAGATATTGATGAGGCTAGAATAAAAGCCTTAAACCAGATTATGCTACAAAAAGCAAGAATAGCCAGAAGCTATAACAAAAGAGTGGCTCTTCGAAGCTTCGATGAAGGAGATCTCGTATGGAAAGTTATCCTCCCTATTAGGGATAGGAGAGTTAAAAAAGATGGATTAGGAAAATGGGCACCAACATGGAAAGGGCCTTTTCAAATCCATAGGGTTTTGAAAGGGGGAGCTTATCATTTGAGAAATTTGAATGGTTATGTTCATCGAAGGAAAATAAACGGAAGACATCTGAAAGTTTATATTCCTTCCATATGGGAGTCCTTCCACAAGAGGTAGTGGAAATAAGTTTGGTTACACACATCGATGGTTCTGACTGGCTGATTTAGTGTTGAGTGATTTGATGCTAAAAACTTTTTTACAAAAAAAATTACTCTATTAGCATTCGAAGACACAAACGAGTCACCATACTACCAATCGAAGCTATAAAGAATCGAGAATAGCCAAGCAAGAATTTCATTTCATTAGTAAAAAAAAAAAGACCCAAGCAGGTCTAAGTACAAAACAGACCCAAGTAGGTCTGAACAAAAAAAAAACAGGCCCAAGTAGGTCTGAACAACAAAAAGACCAACTCTGGTCCAAAAAGCAAAATGAAGACCATTGGTGATCTTCATAGTCCCAAAGGAGAATCTTCAAGAGGATCCTCCCTCTGGAGGACCTTTTGCCTCATGAGCCGAGAGGACGGTCGAAAGATCATCCCAGGTCCTAGCCAAGCAGAGGCGTGAAGCTGTTTCCACACACACCAGCTGGCTTCGAAGCTGAGCGATCTCACTTCGAAGGGCCTGGGACTCAGCGTGGACGTCTCTCTTCAGCTCCATGATCATGTTAGTCAGGTTGGCCAATTGACTAGTGAGATCATCAAGATTTGGATGGTTTTCAGCCATGTTGTTTGTTTGAAAGAGATGCTGTGATCTATCGACGTCTAGGTGTATTTATAGCCCAAAGAAATACGGGGAGTCCGCCTCATTTATTACCATTATTAAATGGGTTGCAGACGCATAAAGCCTGGAAGGTGAAGGGTTTGAGAGCGTTAGGCGTCATACGTCAGAAGTATATGATCTTTTACAACTTACGAGGAGACGGCTAAGAAACTACTGGAATTAAATAAGTTAGTTGAAACGATTGGAATTACACTAGATTAGTTTTCGAAGTATCAACACATTTCGAAGCAAAAGTAATAAATAGACATGGAATAAAGGAATACAGCATTGGAAGGAGGATTTCTGTTTGTATTTTCCTTCATGCTATCATGTCTTCATTAATAACATTAAATAGAAAGGGATGGCTAAGAACACCAGTTTATTGGTCAAAGCCATTAGAATAAAGATCGATACATTGGTAAATAATTTCTTTGCTCATAACAGTTACACAGAAGGTTACATTGGAGAACCTATCTAGAGCATAATAGTATCATGGAGGAGGATCTCTAGGGATCAGCCAACTGAGATCCAAAGACTTGAACCTAGCTTCATTGGGACTTGATTCTATCTCCCTACAAAGCTCCATTGGTAGGGAGATAGAGCTCAAAGCCCATTCTTCCTTCGAAGCAACAGCCCAGTACAGGCACATCATGAGTGTTGATGTGTCTATACCTAAGGGCTTTAGGGTTCAAGGGAAATATCATGAGGGTTGATGTGGCTATGTTTCGAAGCTTTTCTTCACAAATACAAGATGAGGCTTCATGATAGTTATCCTTCTTGTAGCCTTACTTGAAAGCTTGGTTTGAATGATACTACAGGAAGGAGAAGTGGAGAAGATGATCTGTAAGTTTTTTCTTTTCCAGAGACCTCTATTTATACTAGTAGATAGTCATTTATGATTCTTTAAGACACGGTAGGTGAGAAGTTGGCACAGTAAGCTTTTAAGCAAAAGAAAATAGGAACTAGTGTCAATCTTAATTACAGTTGTACTTATCCCAGAATTGAATTGAATAATAAAAAAAAAACGTACAAGCTGTGTGAAGTTACAAAAAGGGGCTTATTACATCACGAATAGTGGTTAGTAGCTCTCGAAGAGAATTAGAGTTAGCATCCAAAAGTGAAGTATGGATAGCTTTTCTTCTCTGTTCCTTTCGAAGAAAAGGAATAAGCTGTGGAAGCGTTGATTGATCCCGTAATGCTTCGTCTTCAAGCTCTGGAAAGCCATTCGAAACTTCAGCTATCTTTTCCCTGACCTTCTTCATTTCTTCTTGTAACCACTTCATCTTCTTGTCAAGTTCTGAAAGTTTGTCCCTTCGGGCTTGATAAAGAGACAGACGAGAAGCAGTCTCAAGTGCTTTGGCCTCCAATTTGTTGGTTTTCTCAATAGTTGTGCCAATGCTTTCAGACAAGAAGTGATTATAAGCAATCAATTCACTAAATTGTTTGAGGTGCTTTTGAAGAGTGAAGTTGATTGAAGAAGGGAGTCCTTGGGAAAGGGACAAAGCCTGATAGCATACCTCGAAGTGGTAAGTTAAACTATGATCCATCAAAGTAGGAAGTCCTAAATGATTTAAAGATTTTAGAAAACTTTTTAGTATTAGAACTTCTTCCTTTGAAGGAACATGTTTAATCTTAAAGGAAGGTAAGTCAGAGGGCATGGAAGGGCTCAAAAGTTGTTGAAGGCTTTCGAGAGAATTCGAAGAGGAAGGAAGAATGGGATCAGCAATCTGATTACAAAATTTTTCCAATTGACTCTTAAAGAGGGATATATCGAAAACCACTAAGGGCAAGTCAATTGGAGCAGAGGAAGATGAGGGATGATCTTCAGGAAAAAGGGCCATGCCTGTTCCCTGCATAAGAATTATAAGTTAAGGTTAAATAGAATGTAAAACAAGAAAAGAAAGGTATGATTGAGTATCAAGAATACCTGATCTGAGGAGGAGATCAAACTGGAGCCTTGATCCTCAGCATTTCTAAGAACATGGCTCTTCGAAGCCAAAGTAGGGTCCATCCTTAAAGGTCCCTCCCCTGGAACCGATAAGGAAGTAAAGGGGAAGTCTCCCTGAAGAATGGGAAGTGGCCCCAGAGTCTTCGAAGGAGCCAAACTTGCCACTACCTGTGCAAAGGTTGGCTCGGTAAGGAATGACAGCAAGGCGTGCATGTCAATATCCTTTGCAGCAACGTCTTTCTGTATAGAAAGAGCTTGAACAGGGGATGCCTGTAAAAACAAAAAAAAGTTAGAGTAAATCCTTTCATAATTTGAAAGGCGAGTATTCAGAAGATACCTTGTAAGGGGCATCTGCTGGCATTGGGATTAAGGGCTCTATCACTTCTTGTTGAGGGCAGGGAACAAGAGCTAGGTCCACCGCCTTAACAGGGGATACAACCTGAGCCTACAAAGAAGTTAGCAGCAAATCACGAGCACAGGAGACACATGAGAATGTATGCAGTTTAAACTAACTTACCTCTTGTGGAGAGGAAGACTTCTTTGGAGAGACAGGCCTCTTGGGAGGAGTTGTTTTCCTCACATAGCGGAGGGTCTCCTTCATCTGTCTTGTTTCACCTGGTTCGAACTCAAGAATTAGAATTACAGTAAAATCCTTTACTGAATTGTAAATAAGGAAGGAATTTACCCCTTGAGGCCAGCATCTCTGTGTCACTCTCTGTCTCTTCATCACTAGAAGAAACCTGAGGACCACGCTTCCTGGTGGTCCTTGTCCTCTTCGAAGCTGAAAGGAAAGGGGTAAGAGGGTGGCTCGGATAAATGGTATGGGGGTTTTAAAAGATTAATTGGAGGGAAGGAAACCAACCTGGAGGTGCAGCTGAGGGCTCAAGATAGTGCTTAGTAGGAATTACTTCTGTAGGCTGAGAAGTAATCTTTCTCTTCTTCGAAGCACTTTCTGGAAAAGAAGTGGCACCTGTAGGATGGAATGCAATTAGGTTTGGTTTCAGCAAAAAAGAAGAGATGTTCAGAGATAATTACCTCTTTTTTGTGTTACCCTCGTAGATTGTCTTCTTGATGGAGAGGGGGGAACGACCATTGCTATTGGGGAGGCTTCGACTGGAGTCAGTCTTTGTTCAACTTCGCCTCCAGTAATGTCTTCGATCCCTCCAGCCAAACCAAATTCATTGTCAGAGGAGAAAGATGACGAGTTATTTTTTCCTCCATGCCCAAACTCAGACTTCTCGAACCCAATGTGGGCTAGAAACTGTTTGAAGGGTTTAATCCCTGAGAGGAAGGAGCAGTTAGAGTGCCACCAGTTGTCAAATGCAGGGGTGGTGCGCACTTCAGGTTCCCTGAACTCTTGAGTGACTGTTCTCCTCAATGCATGTCTGGCTTGGGCAAACCCCGTCAGAAATTGGTCAGCCATGATCGGTGATCGTTCAGACATACAGATGTTGGCGAGGCCACAGTAAGGAGTGGGTATGCCTTGAACAAAGTCCAGTTGCCTAGCAAATTGTGCAGGGCAATATACCTCTGCATGTGCTATGGACTTGAGGGTATTCGACGAGGAAATGAAGATCTCTCTGCTTGTAAGAATGTTGCCCCATGCTTGGAGAGCTCGAGATGATCTTCCCCGTTTGTCTGCCAGAATGTCGAACAACCATGTTGGCCCAACAAGAGTAGGGTATGGATTGGGCCACTCCCTATCTGAGGCTAGACCAGCAAAAAAGCAGAGGTAGTACACCAAAGTCTGTGTTGTGCTATCCTCTGGGTGGACGTAGTTGTCACCATGAACATTGGGCGCCTCGACGATACCAGTAAGGGACGTGGGTGCTTTGAAGGGACCCAGCTCAGGAAAGTAGGCATGAAGCCAAAGTTGGATAAACCATTGGGGCCCTCCCTGTGAATGATTCAAACCCTTCTGATAGAAGTCGAACCCAGCTTTGTAGACATGACCCAAGAAACAGGAGGCGAAGTCAAACTCTTCTCCTCTAGCAAGTGCTAGTGCCAATGGAACAAATTCATTCATCACTCTTTTCCCGGAGTGGCAGAAGATGTGTTTGCAGAGGGTGTAGAGAATGTAGGCAAAAAACTCTGTCTCAGTCACTTCTCCTACCAATTTCCTTTCTCTATGGTAGAACTGAGAAAAAGCCCCATTGGTGGCAGTCAAACGAGTAAATCCCTCGGGAGGATGGAACTCCTTGGTAGGGTCGAATTGGGGGCCATACGGAATAAGCCCCAACATTTGGGTAACATCCAAAACTGTGGGTGCCATCATGCCACAGTTAAAGCGAAAGAAGTTGAAAGATGGGTCCCAAAAGGCCAAGGCGGCCTGAATCAGGGGAGGATTTTGTGGGACCCCCCTTCGAAGGAGGGTGATAATTCTTTTTAAACCCACCTTCTCTAAGTCGTCCGACTTCGCAGCCAACATACGAGTAGTCCATATTTTCCAATCCTTGTCCAATGTGGGCCAACAGGGGAAGGATTTCTTTGGAAAATTTTGCCAATCCTGGTTCGAACAAGCCCGGATTTCAGCATCCCCCAATCGGGGATAGTAGAGAGAAAGGCTAGCAGGGATTTCTCCTATGAGTTGAGGGCCTAAAATGTAAGTACCTTCTTCGCTAGGGTTTGGAATGAAGACCCTGGAATCGAGATAGGGCTCTTTAGTCGGTCCTGGTGTTTGTCCTGACACGAACCGTCTCAAGGCCAAAGAGGGAGTAACATGTTCTCGGGCTGCTGGATTGCTGGAAGAAGCCATTGATTCAGTTTGGGTTTAGCGTTGATGACGAGGAAAAAGAGAGAGGGTTTCTGTTCTTGGGAGTTTTGAGTTTGAGAAAGCTTGAACGAATAGAGTGTAAGGGGTGGTTTTGAATCAATTCCGCTTTTATACTCCTGCAGGTGGGCCAGGCCTGTAGTGGGCCCGTACTCCGGGGTCCGCTGGGGTTGGTTTTTTCTCTTTAGTAGAGTTTCTTATTATTAGAATTTCTATTTTAACAATAAACCCAAGTCCAGCGTGTTGAAAAAAAGGAAATTTCATTGAACAAACCTACTGGATTACAAAATTGAAATTTACGTATTTACAAAAAGGAAAAAAAGCAAAACAAGGGAAATTCTAGTTCCTATGAGAAGAAGCACAAATTAGGCCTTCGAAGGGCTTGGGTGCTGAGCGGTTGCTTTTTTATTCTCAAAGTAATGAGGAAAGGACCAAGTAACAAGGCTATGGAACTTGTTCCATGCAAACTGGAGGAATTTCAGCTCCATTTTCCTCATGTCTTCCTTGGAGTCTGACTCCAATTTCTTCTCCAGCAGGGGCCTAAAGCGGAGCACCAAAGCTTTGGCTTTCCTTCGAAGCCGAGCCTCTTTTGTTGGACGCTTCATTTGTTGCCTTTTGAAGCGCCTTCGAAGCTTTTTGTCAGCATGGCCAGGCACCACTTCGAAGGACTCAGTAGTGAAGTTATGGATTTGGTCATGCAGTTTTTCAATCCTTTCCTTAGTAAGAGCATAGTCTTGAAGGGATTGATCGAAGCAATACGCAGCAGTATTGGCTTCGAGCCATGACTTGATCACTGGTAAGAAGTCCAGGAAGCAGTGGATTTGATAGGAAACCGCAGAAGGGATGGAACATAGCACCAGTGTTTCACAAGCCCATTTGAAATTGGTGAGTGGGACTTGTTCTTCCAGGATATGGATGTCCAGAAAGGAGAAAGCTGCAAGAAGCTGCAAAGCTTTGCTCTTGTCAGCAGAGTAGATGGAATAACCATATTGCCATTGGAAATGAGGGGTGTTAATGGCAAGGTTATTCACCTCATTGAACCAGTCGGGCTCTTCAGGAAGAGGAATTAACTTGTTGGTCTCTTCGAAGTCAGCTGGGAAGTGTGGGGTTTGCACCTCTGTGAGCCAGAGGGTTTTTTGGGCTTGGGCCATGCGTTTGAAGTCGCAATAAGGGGCCGGCCCAAGATAGTTTTCTTCCTGTTTGAGGAAGGGAGAAAATTTGAGAGAAGAATAAATGGATTCGAGCATGCCCATGTGAACGGTATCGTTACCACTCAGGGGTAGGAATTGACTCGCAAAAATGGTTCGAAAGTGATGGAATTTATGAGGTGTGGGATCAGGTTGATCGAACCGGACCAGAATGGTGCCAGTATTGGTATTGGTAGGGTTTTCTTCCCATGAGCCCCAGTTGGACCCATCGAACGAATTCGAACGGGTTAAAGAGGAGTCCCAACCTGTGGTAGATGGGTTGGGAGTATGCAATGTTCGATCCGAAAGGATTTTGCTTGCTAACATTCGAGGAGAGTTTGGAGGAGACATTTGAGGAGAAGGAGTTTGGCAATCGAGATTGTCCAAGATAAGATTGATTTCTGGAAGAGAGTCCATAAACTTAAGATTTCTTAATAAAGAAAACTCAAATTCGAAGGGGTTTATGAGAGGTAATGTAATTCGTTAAACCCTATCATTAACTGCCATTTATAGGGAAATTATTGTAGCTATCTTTGGGAAGCTCAATAGACGTGCATGGGAATGAAGCCCTGTCAAGCTTCGTGCATCCGAAGTTGAAGGGATATGGGCAGAGAACGTGTGCCATTAACATTTATTTAGCATAAATAAAATGTTAATGCGGGGGGTGTGTTTACATCCTAAAAATGCCACCCAATAGGAAAGTTACACGTGACACCAAATAGTGTGTTGACCAATCAGAACACATCCTGATTGAACCCGAGATACAGAGGATTGCGGGGTTAAATGGTGATGTTGTTTTAGTACTATACGGTATCGTTTTGATTGGAACCGACAGCGTTTAGACTATAATTAAGGATGGTTTTAAAAGCAGTCTGATTTAAACCGTTGATTGATCTTTGGAAACATCAAACGGTACCATTACTGTTTGGTTTATAATGAATGGTAGACATGATTGTAGGGGATTATTCTGAGCCAAGCACTAACCCACGTTGCTTGGAAGTGGGAACCGTTATTTAAGCATGGAGCCACGAACACCACGATCGAAGCAAGCAGGAGAAGAAGGGATTCTGGAAATATCAGGATAACCGTTCGAGGACCCCCCTTAACCGTTTTATGTGGCCAACGTGGATATCAATCGAAGACGTGGGGGTTCGAAGGCAAGTTCAGCATCTATAAATAGAAGAAGCAATTGAAGAGAAAGGGACGACAAAAATCCATATCATCTGACAATTCATACAAAATGATTGCTCAGAGATCTATCTTAGATTAGTTTTAGTTTAGAGTAGGGTCTTTTTTGTAAGTTGAAGGCTTATTTGCATGTAAGACTACTTTCGATTAAATTCAAGTTTTCTTATTTCCTTTAAGCTCTTTTCTTACCAAAGAATAGTTGTTTGCAAGTTCGCTTTTGATTAAATTCAGTGTGCTTGCATTTCTTTATTATTCTTGATAGAATCTTAAGAGTGTTTGTATACAAACTTACCTTTGATTAGATTCAGGTTTGTTTGTGTTCAATCATCTTTTCTGATTTCGAAGCGCGTCAATCTTTTATTTGGTTGATACCTTAAGGAAAAATCCTCTTAGTTGAGGTAATCGAACGGATAACACAATTGCCTGATTGAAATTAGTGGTTTCAAATCATTTTGAAAAGAGTAATTTCTCCTTTGAAGTTATTTCTTTTCTGGCACGCCCGCACACAATTATTTGCCAATTGATTTGAGTTAATTCAGCCCAAACAGCGTGTCTGCTTATTGGTGGTACATTTTCTCAGATTTTTAGGGCTTGTAATTGGCGTTTTCCGGGTTCCGACAAACCATTTTGGCTTGTAAACATTCCAAATTATATGTATTTTTCATTTGGGTATTGAGGGTAGTGTGTCTGTGTTTAGAATTTCTACCTCTTGTTTGAAGTTGTGTGTTGAAGAAGAGTATCTCACTTTGCGCCATGCACCGTCGAATTCACTCGGGAGGGCAAAAAAGTAGAAAAACATATATAATGGCACTTCTGGCCTCCTTTTAAAAGCAGTGGTGGTAGACGTGTTTCACTTTCAGTGATGCAACTCAATCGATGTGATGTGAGAGAAATGTGTATATAGTTCGTGTTGACAAGTGGGTAGTCTGCATATAAACGACTACATATAAACTTTAGATTCATCGGATATCGATACTTGTGTTTTCAAAATGCTTTGTCCATGCATGCGAAAAAAACAGCCGTAGTTCATTTTTTTTTTCCCTTAAAACGTATTGCTCACCGCTAAAAGTTATTGGTGTCTGACCAACCTAAATTTTTTACGTAGATTATCTACTCGATGAGAAACATGATCAACTGTTCAGATCAAATAACGAGACCCAAGGTTGGTCCACTTTTGTTTGTTCCTTTTTAAAGAACGTGATTTGTTTGGATGAAAACGTTGTACTTATTGTTGTACTTGAATTTTTTGAAGTTTTTCGTACCACTTAAAAGAACCCGCAAAAAATTTTAGGAAAATATTTTTTTCCCCAACAAGTGGATGTTTCTAAAAAGAGACGAACAAATTATTATCTTGAAATATGTTTTCCCCCCAAAAAGTGAAGAAAAATATAGGCTTAATCACATTTTGCCCCCTAAATTTTCACACGTTCTCGAATTCATTATCTCGTGAAATATAAAACCTGACACTTGACCACCTTAATTTCATATACCTCTCAACTAGGGCCCTTTATTAGTCTTCACCAGTATAATTCATGAAATACATGGTCAATTTCAATATCAACCAGTTCTGAAATATGTTTTATGGTAATTTTGAGAAAAATAATTTATGAAAAACATGATCGAATTGAATATACACCATGTTTCGAATAATATTTTTAATGGTAATTTTATTTGGCAAAAAAATAATTCATGAAAATTAAACATGGATTATTTTTAATCATATATGTAAAATTGGTAGGTAGCTAATACATGGGACGTAATAAATGATTGGTAATAAATGGGGGAAGAGTGAGAATTGCATTAAAGGAGAGAGGGTGAGAGAATTAATTAATAAGGGCAAAATGAATCATATAACCAATTTAAGTATGAGAACATAAGTATTCAAATCCAGTAGGATATGCCACTTAAATAAGTCCTCTAAATAGAATGCCTATTTAAGGATGAGAAACAAAAGTATTCAAACCCATTTAGGAAAACTATGATGCATCTTGCATTGCCCACACCAGGTGAACGGACGTACATCCAGTGTACATGTTGTTTGTGCTTTTGCATTCTTTATTTTTTTCTGCATTCATATCACCTATATCCTGTGTTATGGTTCTGAAAATACCTAACAATATGATATTGGGTTATCCAGGCTGGGATACTCTACAAGGAAGGCAGGGCATCGGAACTGATTGATGAAGCTATGAAGGAAGACTCATACTATCGATCTGAAATGCTGAGATCCGTACATGTGGCTCTATTATGTGTGCAATTGTGTCCAGAAGATAGGCGAAGCATGTCATTTGTGGTTCTGATGTTGGGCAATGAAATTGCATCAGCCTAAACAGCCTGGTTTTTTCACTGAAAGGAATTTACTCGAGGCCAAGTGTTCATCAAGCTGGGAGGCACCAAGTTCAGCCACTAAAATCACCATCACCCTCCAAGAATATGCTCGATAGGGAGATTATAAGAAGTTCATGTTCTGTGTGTTCCTAAAATGGCAGTATCAAGAAACCAGACTTCGGGAGTGCTAGATTTTTGTTTCAGAGGAAATGAGAGAGAAGCTGATAAAGAGTAGTCAGAATACATTAACAATAATCATATGTTGTCTAAACACATATATTTCCCCAGAATAGTGCTTCATTCAGGATTTTGCTGCGGCTGCTGCAACATGTCTTGGGATTGTTTGACTTGGCTTCAGTAGCCAGTCCAACACATGACATCGCAATCAACCATAAGCTCAGAGAGGGCGGGTTTGGTCTGGTTTACAAGATAACAAATTTCTTTTGCATGCAATTTCCTGAAAAATAACTGATTCCCAACTCATGGAATCTAGGCAGTAAGTGCCAAATTCAATTACCATTTTGACAGAGACTAATCAGATCGTCTTCATTTAAAAAAAGTATTTCTACTGAACTTTTTCTAACAAAAAATGACTTCTGCATAATTTAATGGTGAATGGACTCTTATACATCAGTGCTCAACGATACCTTGGACTCCTTTACCTACGATACAGCTTTCTCAACACCATTACATTCGAGCTCAACAAGTTTTCCAGCTACTTTCATTCTACTTGAAAATATAAACATGAATATCCCCTTGGAAATGACCATGACAATACCATGAATGTGAGATGAAGCCTGAGCAGTTATCGAGCTTCCAAAATTGAGACTGTCACATCATTTATTGAACAAGTTTCTAATTGTTTGCTTGAATTTCCATCTGGCATGCTTCTACTAGTTGAAAAGGCAGGTTGTTTAGGAGAGGCAAGAAGCATAAGTTCATTGCTAAGCATCGATACAACATCCGACATGGTAGGCCTATCGGCGGCACTTTCTTGGACGCAGAGCAGACCAATATTTACGTATCTCAGCAGCACATTTGTAGAAGATATATCTTGCAATGTTGGATCCTTTATGCCTTCTCCCCTACCGCTCTTCCACAAGTCCCATGCCTGAATTGAAAATAACACGATTAGCATATCTCAATTTGATACATTGTGAATAGGCTCATGTTTACAATATAAAGAAAGAAAGCAGAGAAGAAAAAAATAATGGAAAAGAGAAGGTTAAGAAATGTAATTATCATTGTGGTACTCACATATCCAAGAAGATTGAGGGAGTCAGTATTATAAAAGCCTGTATTTTTTTGGCCACTCAAAATCTCTAGCAACAAGACTCCGAAGCTAAAGACATCCGATTTGATTGAGAAGAGACCGTCCAAGGCGTATTCTGGTGCCATATAGCCACTGGTTTAAGTATCAAATCAGATCATTCAGTACTTTTCTACATAAATAAGTTGTCTTGGTGCAAAAGTGCAAAAGTGGGTAATGTTATAAACTAATCCTGTGTTTACTCACTAAGTGCCAACAATTTGGTTTGTTGCCTGTGATCCATTTCCTCCAAAAATTCTTGCCATCCCAAAATCAGATATTTTGGGGTTCATATCTTTATCCAATAGAATATTGCTGGCTTTCAAATCTCTATGGATAATTCGTAACCTGGAATACAAATGAAGATAGAGAAGCCCTTGCGCAATTCCTTCGATGATCTTAACACGTACCTCCCAGTTAAGTATCCCGTATTTGATTGGATCTGTCACAGTTTCACATCCAAATTACTAAACAGAACCATCTACCTGTGATAAGTTTTCCTAGTAAGCACACAAACAGTGAATCTGGTATAATTCAACGTACACAAGTATGCGGGAATTACAAACCGAAAAGGAAGAAATCCAAACTTTTATTGGGCATATATTCATAGATCAAAATCTTTTCATCTTTCTCAATGCAGCAGCCCAATAGTCTCACAAGATTGTTGTGTTGAAGTTTTGCTATGAGCATTGTCTCATTTTGTAATTCCTCCAATCCTTGTCCAGACTTTCTTGAAAGCCTTTTCACAGCCACTTCATACCCCTTTTGTAGCTTTCCCTGATATTTAGCCCCAGATTATTCGTTTCCCATGGATAACTAAAAGGGAAATACTGTCTAATAGTAACAAAATAAGTGAACATGACTCAGGTAGAAAGATAAAACAAGCCTTTCTGTATAGTAATCCCCGTTCACAAGTTGAAGTGCTCAGTTAATCTTACCTTGTAAACAGGTCCAAAACCACCCTCTCCGAGCTTATTTGCATCACAGAAGTTATCAGTTGCAGCTAATACACTAGCGAAACTGAACAACGGCAAATCAACTTCCTTCTTTTTACCGGTATGACTCTTACCAACTCCATTTAGTTTACAATTGGCAGCTCCAATGCTTGTGCCAAGGTCAAATAACACCAAATCCTTCCCTGCTAGGTAAAAATTGTATGAGCCATTTGACCTTATATAGAAACGGAATGACAAATTTTGAGTTCACAATATATATTGTCAGCCCCTACTTTCCATCTCAAATAAAGAGATAAAAGCGTTTATATAAAATTACCAAGACTGAGCCCTGCATGCTGTTACAAACGCATCCTTTCTACTACTAAAAGGGAAAACACTGTTTTCATGTAACTTACATTCGCTTTAATTGAATTAGTTTTGTTTTGAAAGGGAAAAATTCGTACCTTTGTTTTGTGAGTTTCGCCGCCTCAAGCAATAAAAGAAGCTAGCGGTAGCCAGCAGTGCCATGGGAACTCCAACGGCTAGAATAATCCATTTCCACCTGTTGATTCTTGAATCTGCAAGAGGATTTAGCTGGACGGAATTCATTTCTATTGAAGAAAAATGCATCTAATTTCATACACTATGTAGTATAGATAGTTGTGACAATTCCATTACCCTTGCCCTTGCTAAGGAACTCAGAAGCAGCAAGTCTTAGATAGAAATCTCTTCCTTCAAGGTCATCATCTTTCAGCTGTACCACATTTAAGAGCTCCTCATGCCATATGGAACACCCGTTATCATAAGTATAAGCAGAGCATGAGCAGTTACTAAAGCAAGCCGATTGACAGTCTCCGACACTTCTAACTTGTGAGAGTACTGTTGAATTGGCAGGCAATGTTACTTTAGATACCCGAAGGAACTGGTCTTTCAGTCCCTTAACTTCACCACCATTGCCACACTGCAAAGGCGCTTTCCTCCCACACCCTCCAGACATGTCACCTGCATTCCAGTTTCCCAAATAATTGGGTTGAAAACCGGGTAAACACTGGCACTGAATAGAGCTTGGATTGCAGGCTCCAAAAGCCCCACAGTAGGGGTTAAGATCACACCGCTCCCTCGGTTGAGACCAAAACAAGTTCCATTGACCTATCGTCTCAAGCCATGTAAACTGTTGAAATTGCCCTGATACATCCAACACAAATCTACTAGTCTCCCTTGGATTTATCAAAGGGTAAGTGAAATAACTCTCGTTGTCATTGGTAACATAGGAGTAGTTGTAGTACGAGTTCAATTCAGGAATCGAACTGAAACTTTGTCCGTCCCAGATCCCACCAGACCAATACTTTTGAAACCCTTGTAGGATGAAAAACTGATATGTCCCTTGAGGATCAAGTTCAACAGAAAAAACTCCACGGCCTGGGTCTTTCTTGCTTTTCCAGGCCGACAAAGACCAAGTCTTTCCATTTCTCTTATCATGACCAAGCTTCATTCCTGGCAAGAGAGTATCCAAAGGGTAGTCAAAGCTCTGCCATAGTAAATCACCAGATCTTCTGTCAATCAAAACCAGATTTCCTGAATCCAAAAGGGTAGCACTAGTGTTCCCACTTGATGAAATGTTAGACAGCATGTAAGAAACTCTTCCCACCACTATCACCAGGTTTCCATCCGCGGCTATTGTGAGAGCTGCGGAGGAATTTGTGAGAGGGTAATCCCTGTTGGCTACCCAAACAACAGTTGGTTCCGAAACTCTTCTGTACCAAACACCCAGATAACTGAAGTTCTTATTCCCAGGACTAAAGAATCCCAACTCAAATTCATTATGAGAAGATGCGATGGCAGTTGCAGCTGTGACCAACTGTCCTTGTAAGATTGTATTTGTCAAGGCATTGACAAAGAGCGGAAATGAAAAGATCAACAAGAAAACAGGATGAGCAAAACTTGTCATCCCTCGAATTATCGGTGTCGGTAACTAAATTTTCAGACTCAGATTATGCCCATTTAATCAACCAGACTATGAGGAAAAGTCATCGAATCAGTTATAGTCAATTTCCTAACTGGTCGTTTGGATGGAGGGAGTTCCAGAGAGAAGAAAAGAAAACGAGGGAATAGGAATTCTCTTCCTTGTTTGGATGGTCAAAAAGGGTTAGAAATGGTGAGAGAACGGAGGGTGAGATTCATAAATCCCTTAAAACTCCCATTCCATTTCTCACCAAAGTTCGCGCGATTCCGTGAGAAAGACAACACGGGCTGGCATTCTGTGCGAAGTTTACAGTTTTAACCCTGCTACGCCGCACCACCACTTTGTGTCCTCAACCCACCATAACCGCCACAACCCACCCTCCTCAAAATTGCGAGTACCAGGTCGAGACAAATAGAGAAAGAAGGAAAGGTTGAGATTGAAGAATCAAGAGTACCAGATTCTCTTGCAAACCCAGATTGAGAGGTTGGGGTTTTGAAAGCTGTGTTTCTTTCTTCTTCTTTTTTTTTCTCTTTTTTTTTTTTGAAAACTGCGTTTGAATGACCAGAACTTGCAAACCCAGATGTCAGTCGCGACCAGTCGTGTTAGGGGTAAATTGGTAAAAATATAAATGACACTCTTTTTCTTGCTCACCTATATTTTATCCATCTAAATAAGATGATGAGAAATCATATCCCTTTCTTTTATTTTCTCATCCACATGAGATGATGAGA
This sequence comes from Rhododendron simsii, assembly GCA_014282245.1. Classification (NCBI taxonomy): domain Eukaryota; kingdom Viridiplantae; phylum Streptophyta; class Magnoliopsida; order Ericales; family Ericaceae; genus Rhododendron; species Rhododendron simsii. The sequence continues at coordinate 96,882 of WJXA01000390.1, read as the reverse complement.
AATCATACTCTTTTTTTTTTATTCTCACTAATAAGGAAAACCACACCCCTTTCTTTTCTTTTCTCACCTAAGTTGCCAAAGGAGCTATAAAGCATTGGGTCTTGGCCTCGTCCGGGACCATAAAATAAGGCTGCTCAAAAAATCCGGTGAACCATGAAACCGGTCCGGACCGAACCGATCCGTACCTTTTGAATTTTGTCCGTTGATTAATGGTCTGGACACGGATTGAAAAATTAGAAAACCGTGACTCACGGTTCGGTCTACGGATTTTCATTACGAAACCGTGGATTAACCGAACCGGACCGTGAGATATTTATTTTATATAAATAATATATATATGTGTATTTATATAATAAATTGTTAGTAATGTTAACACTTTTTTCTTCAAATTTTAGTATTTTATCTTAATAATGAGATATAGTGTCGATGTATATAAAATATAGGGAGTTAATCGTAAATTCTTTTTATAAATTACGGGTAACCTAGTTGAGTTTTAGTATGTAGTTCGTTTCTTTTTCAGTTCTTTTATGTTATGTAATGTACTATATAATAATGAGACAATCCTACTAATATTTAGATTCTTTTGAATTTGATTTATGAAATAAGTCTTTAGTAGTTTATGCAACAAGTGTTTTCAGGTGGTGTTAAATTTAATTCTGAATGTAACTTTCTTTTCTTTTATTGTGGGATATATATTTGACCTTTATTTTTGCTAAAATCCGTGGACAAAACCATAACCGATCTGCGAGTCACCGATCGGATTGGAACCGGACCGTAGGACTTTTGGTCCGGACACGGATTTCATTTTGTAAAAATCGTGACTAGCAGTTCGGTCCTCAGATTTTTAGAAATCCTAACCGGACCGGACCGCGAGCAGCCCTATAAAATACGTTCTTCCGGATAAGCTCCCTTTAAGCAAGTCGAGCCAAATTCAAAATGTAGACCAACAATTCAAACACGTTTCCACTTGCATGTCGTGACAAACCCACCTTCTAGGATCACCACCATACAAGACTAGTGATTTTCGCGATGTACCAATTTTGTTTTCATCGAGTAGGTGGTGAATAGTGATTCTCTAGTGTTGGTAGGTATGGGTGGCAAATTTAATCCAAAATCATTAAGAAATTTAAATCCACTTTCTAAAAAATAAACCTAATCCAGCTCATTTATTAATTGGATCAGAATGGATTTAACCCATATAATTCATTTATTAATTGGATCTTAATTGAATCTTAATGGGTCTATTAAAATGACCCAATAAGTCATGCATATAGCGTATCAAAAAATCCCCTATCAACCGATATAATCACACCCCTACCTGGAAATTTTCCGAGAATACCGGCTCTGTCCTAGTTTCGCATCTCCGAAGTTTGTCGATCGTGGAGTTTATGTATAGAATACGAAGTTGATCACCAAGATGACTTTAATCCAGCCTTTATCGCTCAACACAACGCTAATATGGTTTATAAATCAGTTCTTCTCTCATTCTCGGAGTCGAACGGTATTATGTTAGTTGTGATACGGAGCGGAGGCCAGTTAAGTGCTATGAGACTGGGGGACGAAAGGTAGATTCGGTTCGTTGAAGGCCGAGATAAGAACTATAGTGACCTCATTAACTTCAAAGGGAAAATCTATGCTGAGTCTCGATGGAGATTTTCTAGGGGTATTATGGTAATATTAGTATACAAGGGTAATCTGGTCATAAAATGTATAAGGGTAATATGGTCATTATAGTGTATATGGGTATTTTAGTCATTTTAAATTTTAATATATATGTAATTGGCCACGTTAATTGGCGGGTCAGGTTTGATTTCAAATAAATTGGTTGGATTGGGTATGGATAATTGGGCTCATCACTAATTAGGTTTAAATGGGTCAATAACCTATTAAAAATCCAACCCACTAATAACTTACCCAATTTGACCAAAACTCGCCCATTTAACGCCCCTAAGTGTTGGGTTGTTGCCACCCTCTCTCCACATTTTCTCTATCCAGATCTTCTAGAGCTTTTAACCACAGAGTGACAACACGTTAATGAACTGATTCAAGGGCTGAAAATAAGCCAGCACTACATCCTACTACAAGTATAATGCAATGAGTAGTTGTACTCATCCCTCCCAAACAGAAGCCTAACAGCAGCAACCAAACATGACTTGGCATTAGAGACGGCGGGTTTGGTCCGGTTTACAAGGTAACAAAATTCTTTTGCATGCAGTTTCCTGAAAAATAACTGATTACCAACTCTTGGAACAAGTGCCAAATTCAATTTCCAATTTTGACAGAGACTAATCAGATCATCTTCATTTTAAAAAGCAGGAAATTAGTTTTAGGGATTCTAAAACTCGCTACTTGGTACTCGTTTGGTCAGGCACTTGGAGTGAATACTCGGCGTTAATCAGCGAGTAGGAAATTAGTCCCCAGCCAGACACCTTGGATCGAGTACTCGACGAGGAATACCGTGTTTTAGAACACTAAGTAAAACAAAAATCAAACTAAAGAGTCACATAAGCTAAACACACTCTCCAAGAAAAAGAAGAAAAATTGATGTAGCTTTCTCTCTCTTCAAATTTGCTACATACTATCCATGCTATCATGAATAGGGTGGGTATCGTGTCGTGTCATCTCATATACGTGTTAAAATTCTTTCAACCTTAATCCGACCTGTTTAACTTTTCGTGTTATCGTGTCGTATCATATTCTTGTTTCGTGTCAGGAATAGCCAACCCTAACCCACTAACTTCGTGTCGGGTTATCATGTCCTTTCATAAATTCTCATGTCGTGTCATCTCGTGTTTGTGTCGTATCAGAATTCTCTCAACTCTAACCCGACCTGTTTATTTTTTCGTGTTATCGTGTAATCCTAACCAACTAATTTCGTATCGTGTTCTCGTGTCATGTCAGAAACTCCCACCCCTAATCATGAATCCTCCTGATTCCTTCATGTATTTTTTTTTTTCAGGCGATCGGTGACAACCGTTTTGCAAAATTGGGTAGTGTTACAGAACCCAAGTTGTTGCAATTTTCGTACCTACCTTTTGTGTTGGACTGGCAAATTCATTTGGCCTGGTTCATTTAACCCAACATCATTTCGTCAATGAAACTTTTCATAACTTCATTTCGTCAATGAATATCAATCTGGAAGCCATCAAAAAGTATGTTTGACCCACCAAAAAAAAAAAAAAATTGCAGAACAGAAAAATTTTGCGTGTTAATTCTGTGCTATTTTCTCTTCCCATAATGATAAGGGCTCCGTTTGGTTATGAGCTCATCTAAGTTCGTTAATGCACCAAACTAGTTAGTACTGAACTTAACTCTTTGGGCCTATCTACGTTTAAAAACTCGCTTTCAAAACAAACTGGCCTAAATAGACCCATGATTGCCTTGCAAGTCTTGGGATATTTGCATTTGTACGTAATGCAATATACGCATGTATCTTTTATACGTAAATGCAAAAGGCATGTAAAATATAAAGTACAATGACATCATATTCTCCATCCATTTTCTAACTGGAGTGTAACGGGAGAGGGGTGATTTGGTAATGTCAGCAAAAGGAGTGGAGGACACTGTTATTTCTAAAACCTCAAGCAGTTCAGTGAAATTTACCCTTGTATAATTATTAGAAGTTCTTTTGGGTAAATCTATAATATAGAATAAAAAATAATAATTTTGGCACTCCATACTTTGATAAACACACTTCAAAGTTTATCTTTTAGTGTTTTGTATTATACATATCACAATTCCCAAAGCACACTAAACGACAAATTTTGTTATGCGATCATAAATAGATGGAGTGCTAAAATCTAGATGGACTGCTAATATCAATTTTCTAAAAAAATGATAGGATCAAGGATCAAGTAAGGGATTTCTTAACTTGCATTGGTGCGGACCTCATAGTTTTCGATCATATTTTGATGATTCGAACTGTTTAATATATTTAAAATATATTTTTTAAAGTATTCGCGAGAAATTGATTTAAAATATGACTGAAAAATACTTGATCCAAATAACTTTGCAGAAACTGTGACAAGAATTTGTGTTTGCAAAGCTATTTGGATCAAGCTCTTACCGATATCCGTGAGCTGGATTTTTTCAAGTTTTAGTCATTTAAATAATATTAACGGCTTGGAACATTATAGTGGGATCCGAAAGAATGAGGTGTCAAGATATGTGTCAAACTACTCCAGCAGAATCAGGGAGTGTTTACACTAATGAATAACTTGTGAAGCACAATTTTTTGGTTTTGTCTTTATTTTTAAAAAAAATTGTGTTCGTTATTTTCGGGCCAAACTTATATGCAAGATTGGTTTGTTTCGACCAGAGGAATAGAAAAAGTAAAAATTTACAAATTTTATACTAGTGTTTTGAAAAATATCAAGTAATAACTCAAAAGATCAGATTTTTTGATTTTTTCTTAGATATTTTTAAAAATACCTATGTAAAAGTCATTATTTTTTACATTTTTTTATTCCTCACATTAAAACGAACCAATATTGCATACCAATTTGACCCAAAATTAACAAACATAAAAAAAAATTGAATAAAAATAGAATAAAAAAGTTGTGTTCCACAAGTTATTAAACAACCCTTCAGAATTATCAGACACGTGCATATATAAATTATTAGAACAGGGTGAGTTTTCCTAAATTTATAAGAAATTAAGTTGATTTTGTCCTTATTTGAATTTTTTCGCATTTGTTAATTTTGCTCATTTATTTTATCAAAAAAATAATTATTTCTCAAAATACTTAAGTAAAAATAAAAAATAGTTACTTTCACAATTACTCTATGAATTAATAATTCATAAAAATTTGGTGCAAAATTAAGAAATACAAAAAGAAAAAAATCAAATAAGACAAAACCACCTTTAATTTCTTACTGGAGTATATGTTTAGGAGAACTCAACCTCGCCCTCAGAACCACCCCCAAATCTCAACCTTAAAACGAACAAAGCTCAGCAGCTCCGGCTACAACCGGCGGCTGCGGTTAGGATAAGAACAGGTACCATCCTCTCTCTCTCTCTCTCTCTCTCTCTCTCTCTCTCTCTCAGTAGATGAAAGTATTAGGGGCCCTTGTTTTTAGCCCGAAGCGATGGCTTTCTAAGCTTCTGGCCAGAGCCGGCCCTGGTTCATGTTCTGCACATAAATGTTGTTTTGTTCTAATGTTGAGGCTTTCTACAGGGAGCTCAGTTTACCCGGCTCATCTTCTTGGGTGCACAAGTTTTTAGTTGCACAAAATAGTTGAGGTTCGCGCTTCGAATACATATTACTAATTTAAAGCTCTGTTTTGTTTTCTTGTGGTGTATTACATAGGAACCTTACATCCATATCAATTTCCATTTTTCTAGGTTATTCTATATTCCTTATATTATTCTCTTGATTCCCTTTTTTTTTCCCCTCCAGTTGGAGCCTAGGGAAAGGAAAGAAAAACAAGAGGAAAATAGGAAGGAAAATTTACTATTCACTAAACTTGAAATCTTTATTTTCTTCTCTCTTTCTATTCCAACCGAACAATAGGAGGGACAATTTTTTAATTTTCCTTTCTTTTCCCTGAGTTCCAAACAGAGCCGGTTGTATTCTGTGTGTGATTTTTATTTTTCTACGATGTTTCGTCCTCTGTTCCATTTGTTTGGTGTTGTTATCCATCTTTAAGGTGATGCTAGTTTTCATGCCAACATTGACAAGTGGCAGATGAATTTTTTAAAGAAGTTTCGTGTTTAAACTTTGATGATGACCGGCGCAACTTTATGAAGATAATGAAGGGAACACCTCAATATCTCATGCCCGAGGTTATGGTCTCTATTTGTGGTTATAACGCAGTAAAATGTGCCAGTGCTTTGCTTAAAGGAGAGACTGGTCTAATCGTGTATCTTAATGTTCCCTTACAAGAGGGGCGATATCCATTGCACATGATGGCAGAATGTATGTCATACCGTATGATCAATTTGTTTCTTCGCCATGGAGCTCAAAGAAGGCAGGGCATTAGAACTGATTGATGAAGCTATGAAGGAAGACTCATGCTATCAATCTGAAATGCTGAGATCCATACATGTGGCTCTATTATGTGTGCAGCTGTGTCCAGAAGATAGGCCAATCATGTCATTTGTGGTTCTGATGTTGCGCAATGAAATTGCGTCAGCCGAAACAGCCTGGTTTTTTCACTGAAAGGAATTTACTCAAAGCCGAGTGTTCATCAAGCCTGGAGGCACCAAGTTCAGCCAATAAAATCACCATCACCCCCCATGAATATGCTCGATAGGGAGATTATAAGAAGTTCATGTTCTGTGTGTTCCTAAAATGGCAGTATCAAGAAACCAGACTTCGGGAACATAAGAGAGAAGCTGATAAAGAGTAGTCAGAATACATTAACAATCATATGTTGTCTAAACACATATTTCCCCAGAATCTGGTGCTTCATTCAGGAATTTGCTGCAGCTGCTGCTACATGTCTCGGAATTGTTTGAATTGGCTTCAGTAGCTAGTCCTACACATGACTTTGCAATCGACCATAAGCTTAGAGAGGGCGGGTTTGGTCCGGTTTACAAGATAACAATATTCTTTTACATGCAGTTTCCTGAAAAATAACTGATTCCCAACACATGGAATCGGATCAAAAAAAAACTCATGGAATCTAGGCAATAAGTGCCAAATTCAATTACCATTTTGACAGAGACTAATCAGATCATCTTCATTTAAAAAAAGTATTTCTACTGAACTTTTTCTAACAAAAATTGACTTCTGCATAATTTAATGGTGAATCGACTCATTTACATCAGTGCTCAACAATACCTTGGACTCCTTTACCTACGAAACAGCTTTCTCAACACCATTACATTCGAGCTCAACAAGTTTTCCAGCTACTTTCATTCTACTTGAAAATATAAACATGAATATACCCTTGGAAATTGTTAAAGCATCCAACTCCAAACCAATTAGCAAAGAGTGGAGAGGCCACCCAGGCTCATATACTAGTTTTGGAGAAGATAATTAACCAATGTGAGACAAATCCCAACACTCTCCCGAACGTGCAACCCCTGACTCGCACGTGGAGAGGTAAACAAATGATCTATAACACTTGGATCACAACAAACAACAGTGCACTTATGGCACAAACAAGGGGGAACAAATTCTCCGAAAACCCTAGCTTTGATACCATGTTAAAGCATCTAACTCCAAACCAATTGGCAAAAAGTGGAGAGGCCACTCAGGCTCATATACTAGTTTTGGAGAAGATAATTAACCAATGTGAGACAAATCCCAACAGAAATGACCATGACAATACCATGAATGTGAGATGAAGTCTGAGCAGTTATCGAGCTTCCAAAATTGAGACTGTCACATCATGTATTGAACAAGTTTCTAATTGTTTGCTTGAATTTCCATCTGGCACGCTTCTACTAGTTGAAAAGGCAGGTTGTTTAGGAGAGGCAAGAAGCATAGGTTCATTGCTAAGCATCGATACAACATCTGACATGGTAGGTCTATCGGCAGCACTTTCTTGGATGCAGAGCAGACCAATATTTACGTATCTCAGCAGCACATTTGTAGAAGATATGTCTTGCAATGTTGGATCCTTTATGCCTTCTCCCCTACCGCTCTTCCACAAGTCCCATGCCTGAATTGAAAATAACGCGATTAGCATATCTCAATTTGATACATTGTGAATTGGCTCATGTTTACAATATAAAGAAAGAAAGAAGAAAAGAAAAAAATAATGGAAAAGAGAAGGTTAAGAAATGTAATTATCATTGTGGTACTCACATATCCAAGAAAATTGAGGAAGTCAGTATTATAAAAGCCTGTATTTTTTTTGCCACTCAAAATCTCTAGCAACAAGACTCCAAAGCTAAAGACATCCGATTTGATTGAGAAGAGACCGTCCGAGGCGTATTCCGGTGCCATATAGCCGCTGATTAAAGTATCAAACCAGATCATTTAGTAGTGTCAATACCATATTTTTCTGCAAAAATAAATTCTTTTGGTGCGAAGGTGCAGAAGTGTAAGAAGCTAATCCTATGTTTTACTTACTAAGGGCCGACAATTCGATTTTGTCGCTTGTGATCCATTTCCCCCAAAAATCCTTGCCATCCCAAAATCAGATATTTCGGGTTCATATCTTTATCCAAGAGAATATTGCTAGCTTTCAAATCTCTGTGGATAATTCGTAACGTGGAATATTGATGAAGATAGAGAAGCCCTTGAGCAATTCCTTCAATAATTTTAACACGTAACTCCCAGTTAAGTATCCCGCATTTGATTGGATCTGTCAGAATTTCACATCCAAATTACTAAACAGAACATCTACCCAATATAAGTTTTCCGAGTGGTAGTAATCACAAATAAAGAATCTGGTGTAACCCAATCTACTCAACTATGCGGGAGGTACAAACCAAAAAGGAAGAAATCCAAGCTTTTATTGGGCATGTATTCATAGATCAAAATCTTTTCATCTTTAGCAATGCAGCAGCCCAATAGTCTCACAAGATTATTGTGTTGAAGTTTTGCTATGAGCAATGCCTCATTTTGTAATTCGTCCGATTCTTGTCGAGACTTTCTTGAAAGCCTTTTCACAGCCACTTCTTCCCCCTTTTGTAGCTTCCCCTGATATGGAGCCCTAGATTATTCGTATGCCACATAAAAATAAAAGGAAAATACTGTCTAAAAGTAACACGATGAGTGAACATGACTATGGTAGGAAGATAAAACGAGCCTTTCTGTATAGTAATCCCTGTTCAAGAATTAAAAGATCTCAGATAGGTTGAATCTTACCTTGTAAACAGGTCCAAAACCACCCTCTCCGAGCTTATTTTCATCACAGAAGTTATCAGTGGCAGCTGATACACTTGCGAAACTGAACAATGGCAAATCAACTTCCTTCTTTTTACCGGTATGACTCTTGCCAACTTCATTCAGTTTACGACCAGCGGCTCCAATGCTTGTGCCAAGATCAAATAACACCAAATCCTCCCCTGCTAAGTAAAACAATGACAAATATTGAGTTCACAATATATTGCCAGCCCGTACTTTCCCTCTCAAATAAAGAGATAAAACTGTTTATTTATAAAATAACCGAGGAGACTGAGCACTGCATGATGTAACAAGCATATCCTTTTCTACTACTAAAAAGAGAAACACTGTTTTCATGTAACTTACATCCCTTTAATTGGATTAGTTTTGTTTTGCAAGGGTGAAATTTGTACCTTCGTTTTGTGACTTTCGCCTCCTCCCGCAAGAAAAGAAGCTAACAGTAGCCAGCAGCGTCATGGGAACTACAAGGGCTGGAATAATCCATTCACCCTTGCCCTGGCTAGGAAACTCAGAAGCAGCAAGTCTTAGATAGAAATCTTTTCCTTCAGGGTCAGCATCCATCCGCTGTACCACATTCAAGAGCTCATTACCCCATATGGAACATCCACTGACGCTATAAGTATTGGCAGAGCATGAGCAGTTACTAAAGCAAGCCGATTTACAGTCTCCAACACTTTTAACTTGCGAGAGTACTAATGAATTGGCAGGCAATCGTACTTTAGATATGCAAAGGAACTGGTCTTTCGTCCCATTAACTGCACTATCATTGCCACACTGCAAGGGCGCTTTCCTCACGCACCCTCCAGACATGTCACCTGCATTCTGATCTCCCACAGAATTGGGTTCAAAACCGCGTAAACACTTGCAAAACGGATTAGTGACTCTATTGCAGGTTGCAAAAGTCCCACAGTAGGCGTAAACTTCACACTGCTCCCTCGGTTGAGACCAAAACAAGTTCCATTGACCTGTGTTTTCAGGCCATGTAAGCTGCTTTACTTGCCCTGATGTATCCAACACCAATCTACTAATTATTGAGGGATTGTACATAGAGTAAGTGAAATAACTCCCGCTGTCATTGGAAACATAAGAGTAGTTGAACACATAGTTCTGACCCATTTCTGGCATCAGACTGAAAATTTCTCCGTTCCATATCCCTGTAGTCCAATACTTTTGAGACCCTTGTAAGATGAAAAACTGGTTTGTCCCTTGAGGATCAGCTTCAAGCCTTCAACAGAAAAATCTCCAGGGCCTGGGTCTTCCTTGCTTTTCCAGGACAACAAAGACCAAGTTTTTCCATTTCTCTTATCATAACCAAGCTTCATTCCGGGCAAGAAAGTATCCAAAGGGTAGTCAAAGCTCTGCCATAGTAAATCACCAGATCTTCTGTCAATCAAAACCAGATTTCCTGAATCCAAAAGGGTGGCACTAGTGTTCCCACTTGATGAAATGTTAGACAGCATGTAAGAAACTCTTCCCACCACTATCACCAGGTTTCCATCCGTGGCTATTGTGAGAGCCGCAGAGGAATCTGTGAGAGGGCAATCCCTGTTGGCTACCCAAACAACAGTTCGCTCCGGAAGTCTTTTGTACCAAATACCCAGATGACTGCTTGTTGTGGAGTTCTCATACCCAGGAGTAAAGAATCCCAACTCAAATACATTGCCAGAAGATGTGATGCTGGTTGGGGTTGTGACTGACTGTCCTTGTAAGATTGTATCTGTCAAGGCATTGGCAAATACCGAAAATGAAAAGAACAAGAAGGAAACAGGATGAGCGAAATTTGTCATCCTTCGAATTATCGGTGTTGGCAGCTAAATTTTCAGACTCAGATTATGCCCATTTAATCAACCAGACTATAGGAAAAGTCATCGAATAGTGCCTTTGACAAATCAGTTATAGTCATTTTCCTAAAGCGTTGGGTCTTTGGTCACGTCCGGGACCATAAAATAGATTCTTCCAGGTAACTTGCCTTGAAGCAAGTCAAGAGCCAAATTCAAAATGTAGACCAATAATTAACACGTTTCCACTGGCATGTTATGAACCATAGGTCAGACAAACCCACCTTCTAGGATCATCACCATGTAAGACAATAGTGATTGATTGAGTAGATGGCGAATGGTGACTTTCCGCAAATGAATAGTGACTCGCCGCCGTTGGGTCATTTGCGTGTCCTCTCTCTCCACATTTTCCCCATCCAGATTTTGTGGAGCTTTTACCGACAGAGTGACAACACATTAATGAACTGATCCATGGGCTGAAAATAGGCCAGCACTACATCCTACTTCTACTTTACTACTTCAACGAAGCGACAAAGTTTTACTCATCCCTCCCAAACAAAAGCCTAACAGCAGCAACCAAACTCTCCGTTCATATATCCCCCATAATCAACGTAACTGAGGAGAAGAAAATGAAGGCTGAGGATGTTTTACATATGCTTTGTTCGAAATTGAAGGCTGCAATGTCCATTTTCTTGTCAAAGGTCTAATGGCCTCATTCATATTTGCCAGTTTTGAAAGCAAGCATGTTAATAACGTGGAGCACCAAAAACAATCCATACATACATTCTCCAAATTTTGAGAACATCGAATTTCTGATTAGATTGGACATCAGGGCCCGTTTCAGGAGAGAAACACAAACAAGTACACGGGATAAGTGCCTGTTACATAATTTCTCCGTATCTACCGGAGATTCGTTTCCTAGTGGTGAAATCCATTTCCTGATAAAACCTTCATAAAGCTCAGAAAACTAATTTACGCAAATTTAAATTGGCACATAAGCACAAGCTGAATTTTATTCCCATAAAATGCGTGATATGTCCGTACAAGGATTCAGTTAACAAGTGACAATTAGTTGGTAAGGAGAGACGGAGTGAACAACCACTGCTCGTTTGCTTCTCGTGAACCACCTATCAATAACATGTAATCAGTTCTTATACAACTGGGCTTAAATTGCAGCTGATACACCTTCCACAATTTACATAGCACCAAAAGAAATTCCAGAAGCTCCCTTCAGACATACCATGAAATATCAGAAGCAACTGCAACAAGGGAAGCAACATATCAATAAAAACCAAAACAAAAGAAGGCCAATATCAGACAATATTTGAGCATAGGCATGTGTGCATGGGTTGGAGATATGAAAGGTCAATTACGAAGAGCCCCAAAGCGTGACAAATTCACCTTGAGGTCAAATATGTGACACCAATGTGCATATTTGTACTTACCAAAAATAACCTGCAGTTACCGGACTCCTCCGTGGAGTTCCAGCTAGTTATCTGCCATTAAAACATAAGACATACTATAATCAGGTTACTATAGTCTATGGTAACAACACTAAATCATCATGTTAAGCTCCCTCCCCGTTGAAGGTGCACAGAGCACACTGCTTAAGAAAGTGCTATATTGGAATTCGAACATTTTAAGTACCAAGAATATTCCTAGGTTTTCCGAACCTATTTAAGTGAATGTAAAATACATAACATTGAGCCTACATTTCTTCTCTCACTAGGCAATTTGCAACAACATGACATACACCAAATACACTCCTCTGTATAGAAAGATGATAAGATATGACATCAATCATTCTTAAGGTGACTCTTATCCTAAATCACATCTATGGGTTGCCAAAGAAATACAGGCCAATTGTTTAGATCCCAATATACTCAAGTCATGCACACATCCAAGAGGTGTGGGCTCATTACTTAGCAATCCAAAATCTTGTGTCTGAACTGACTCAATTACTTGATCTTTTTTTTTTTTTTTGGTCAAACGGAAATTCTCAATTACTTGATCTGACTGCTCAACAAAGATACAGAACTTTTGCATCCTCATATTTTGCAAGTGCGGCCTGTTAAATGGCTAAATAGAGGGGCTTTCCTATCCTCGTCCATAACAAGACCAGGAATGTGAAATATCTAAAGATTCATCAATACCTACCCTACCAGCATGATTCATGCTTGCATCACAAATTACGTGATACAGGGATTGAATAATCCAACGCCCTCCAGGGCAATTAACTCAAGTTAAAAAGTTGTATCCTTGCATCAAATTATTGGAATTTGGATACACAAGCACATAGCACAGGCACCCAAAAACTGAAGGCTTACCTTTTCTATGATGTTTTACCACTTAGTCCAATCTTTTTACACCATAATGCTTTATCTGTGAAGCTCGGCTCACATAATAAAATTGGTCAAATTTGGGATCTTTTGATAGATTTCGACTTTATTCCGCCAAAGCAAAATAGAATGCTCACATCAAGCAGGGTGCATGTTCCAGTATCTTCCAAAATCTTTTCTATAAGTGACTACCATTATAATCAGATGCAAATAGAACTTGGGCTAAAAACCAATAAATGTGCTAAAACGTGCAAGTTTTCCTGGTAAAGCTAGACTAGTCTTCATTATAATCTTGAGTCCACAATCAAATCCACATAAAAAAAATTTCTAATGCATGAACAATGAGGAGGAGAATAACCATGTCCAAGAAATTAGTTTTATGTACGGAAATTTACTAATTCTTCACTTAGAGATGCATGCTAAAGTGGGTTTTTTTTCCATTTCTCTTTCTTGAATACGATTCATCAAATCGAGGAGTTCACAAACTCATATTTGCCAGAAATTTTCACTCTTCAGAATATTTACATTCTATAGTTTCTAATTTAGTTCGGCATCCTTTAGTTCTTCCCTAAGTTGGTCAGAGTCTTAATTTTCTTATGATCTTGCCACTTATTGCTAATCAATCAGACACGGGATTGACTAAAAACGTCAAGTTTTTTAATTGAAGATAGACATCTATGCAAACGTAGCATAAGATTATCATATTCAACAGAAAAGATTCATGAAGTACTGAAGGAAAACCCGAACCTTTCCGATGATCGGTGGCATCATGGTACTCAGGCTCCTCCTCCTCCTCCTCTTCCACCGCAGAAGCCACAGAAACTACAGGCTCCACACCACCACCACCGTCTTTCTCCTCCGGATACCGCACAACCACCACCGGACAAACACAGTGGCGCACACAGTAATCGCTAACACTCCCAAGCCGCCCACTATTATCTCTCTTCGTCGCACCAAACCCGCGACTCCCCATAATCACCGCACTCAACCTCAGCCTCTCCACTTCCAAGCACAACCTGTTAGCCAAGAGGACAAAACTCAGATCAAACAAAATCTTCCCTCAATATGTCACATCCATTCTCCAATTTTAAGTTTTAGAGATGGATCGGAGATGCACTTAATCATTCTTTAAGACCATCTCCCATCCTCAACTCTAAGCTAATACCCCATCAAATTGAGTTTCAATCAAATCAAGACTCAGATCTTCTACTCTTTCGTGCCTGCAAAATTTACAACTATGCCCGTAACAAATCTTTTTTCTTGATTCCATTTGAATTTGTCCATTTTCTTGATTCACACAAAATGAATCTTTAACTTTACTTTTTGGTCAAATATTAGTAAAATTTAGATATTTCTGTTATCTTTGCTCAGTTCAGTTTAGTTTGTTATTTACTTATTTCTGTTATCCAAGTCAAAGGCTGTTTTTTTTTTATAACTCATATTGTTCAGACAAAGTTTACGCACACCTCGAGTACAGCTCAACTAAATCTCAGGCACCAATCCCACCATCTACTAGCAGGCCCATTTAACGACAGGCAAAGCCCTACTTAAAGTGAACTGCACCGAGTTGATAACACCCAGGAGTAGCGCTGCAAGGGAGCCAAGTCTTGACGAGTTCAAGCTTGGCTCGTTCAAAACTAGTCTAGCTCAAGCTCGAGTTGAGCCCAAATAATTGAGCTCGAGCTCGGCTCATTTATTATCGAGGTGTTCGAGCATGCTTCGTTTACTCCACAAGCCTCTACAAACCATGCAAGCCACTACAAACGAGCCGAGCTTTTATAATCAAGCCAAGTTACAACTAACTAAAGCTCCCCTACAGTCCGAGCCTCTACAACAAGCCGAGCTTTTGTAATCAAGCCTGAGCTACAACTAACTCAAAGCTCCGCTCTTTTTCTAAACTAACTTAAAACTCAAGCTCGAACTCCACTCATTTACAGATTTACAAGCGAGCCAAGCATTGAGCTGGTCTTTTATAATCGAGCCTGAGTTACAACTAACTCAAAGCTGCACTCTGTTCCTAAACGAGCTTAAAACTTGAGCTCGAACTCCACTCATTTACTAGAGAGCCGAGGCGAGCATCGTGCTGCTAGCGAACGGCTCGGTGAGTCGTTTAAATAGCCCTACCTAGAAGACTGAGTCATCGAACACAGAATAAAACGGAACGAAACCTAGCTGACCTCTCCTTCATATCATGATCCTTCACTATATGGATCTTAAACGGAATCCCCGCCTCCACAAGCGGCTGCGCCACGTCATCGGCTTTCGTCACCGTGAACGCATCGAACTCGTCCTCGAGCTTCTGCTTCGACTCCTCATTGACGACGGAGAGGTCTATGGCGCCCCAATCGGCGCCGTAGAGGACGGAGGTGGGGCGGACGTGGAGGAGGATGACGGCGTCGCCGGGGCGGAGGTATTGGCGGACGGACCACTCGACGGCGAAGGCGCTCTCGTCGCTGAGGTCGACGGCGATGCCGATGCGGCGTTGGGCGCCGGCTGTGGGGGTGTCGGTGGTGGGAATGGGAGGGGCGAAGCGGGAAGGGGAGGGCTTGACTTTGATGGCGGAGAGGGGTGGTAGGTCGGAGTCCGGCTGCATAGTGGGGAGAGAGAGAGAGAGAGAGAATTGGGGTCAAATCTTGAGCTCCGATCGTTGACTGTGGGGATTTTGTTGGTCTTTGGGTTTGTTTCTGTTTCTTCTCGACGCGTTTTTTTGGGTGTGGAGGGGAGAGAGGAAATCCTCCTCGAAATGGGTACTCCTCCGCGATGGGATTGGTTCCTATGAAAATACCTGTAATTTTTAAACTTTAAAAATTATATGTATTTATTAAAATAATTTTTCAACTATTTTTTACCATTTAAAAAATTCTATAGAGATCTCTCAAATAAGATTCATATGGCACAAAAATTATTTCGATAAGTACATTACTTCTAGGCTTAAAAAATTACACATAGTTTTATAGGTGACCGATTCTATAAGACGGAGGGAGTATTTTTTTTTCTTCAAAAGATGTACAGGCCATTTTACGTGCTTTTCGACTTTTTTCTATTCAATTCAATCAAAAACAGATTATTCACGCCTAAACTATGAAATTTATAAGAGATTTCTTATTTCTGGCCTGCCTCATAAAATTGAAGTTTCAAACTCTTGTGTGAAATACAATTCAAAAAAAAAAAAAAGCTCTTGTATGAATTTATAGTTTACCCCTGTTGCCGTTCGAGATACGCCTTTGGGGTTTGAGTTTTGAATTTCGTGGAGGAGATTCTTTGTTGGGCTCACTGTGTTGGGGAGGAGATGGGCTAAGTAACTGGCGGGGTTGTAAGGGTCATCATCGGGCCGGGCCGATCGGGCTTTTTCTTTTTTGGCGGGCCGGGCCACCTACCATAAATTGAAGCCCAAGTCCGGCCCACGGGCTAGCCCAATTGGCGGGCCGACGGGCGGGCTTAAATTTCCTTGGGCAAAACTAAACTAAGGGAAAAAAGAAAGGATTTTTTGGGATTTTGGGCTAATGGGCGGGCCCGTTGGCGGGCTTTTGGACGGGTATGGCGGGCGGGCCGCCGGGCGGGCTCACGGGCCGGGCCTACGGGCGGGTCGAGTAAAAATTCATAGGCCCGAGCCCGACCATTACAAGCTACGGGCCGGGCTAGCCCGCCCGTTTCTCGGGCTTGGGCCGGGTAAAAGCCCGATGGACCGGGCGGGCTAAGGGCGGGCCGTGGGCCGTCGGGCTAAATGATGAGGCTTAGCGGGTTGAATGGTGTGTAGATGTAGGGAAGCCCATGTGGGAAAAACATTGGGTGGGTTATTGTGAATAACTTTTTTTTTAAGGGCGAAATTTTTTTTATTAATTTTTGAAAGATATTACAAAGACCAAAATGGACAATGAGAAAGACAACAATTGCCTATCTAAGGCCAAATCTTTGATTAGCAAGATGCCAACCAAGGAGAACAAACGAAGTGAATCATAATAACATGAGGCTCACATTTTGTGAGTATCGAGTACAAAGAATACTAGTCTCGTTTTACTTTCTCAAATAAGTACTTAAAAAATAAGAGGCTTTTTTCAAATTTAAAAAAATAGGTTTACAAAAATAATTTTTTTTGCAGGGTTTGATAGATCTCACCGAAATCTATCAAATAAGATTCATATTGCATATTTTTTTATTTCAATAAGTCTACTATTTTGAGTTTGAAAATTACGAATAAGTACACATTTTTTAAAGATGCAATTAAGAACGAAACATAGTGAAATGTTGTTGTACTTCAATGATAAATGCTCGTCGTGAATCGACTGGTTTTGAGGATCGATGGAGGTGAATTCGCAACTCGCAACGATGCCCCTTCCAAATGTAAGAAGTTCGATTTCTTGCTTAAGAGATTAATAAGTATGCTTCATCAGAATCATCACACAAAAATTGTCTTTTGGTCAACAAGCTACAACTGTACATCGTAAAGTGTATCTCACTATTTGTTGCTCTATTTATAATGTTGGACGTTTTGTGTCGCACAAGGTGGACGTGCCGGAGTGGTTATCGGGCATGACTAGAAATCATGTGGGCTCTGCCCGCGCAGGTTCGAATCCTGCCGTCCACGTTTTGCTTTCTTCTTTATCTTTTGCTTCACAATTTGTAATACCTAGTGTTTAATTATGTTTTTAAGTTAATTATGTGATTTGTTTTGAGTTTATTACGTGAATTATTGGGCTTAATTTGCTAGCTAAATGAAATTAAAACATAAGTTGGTATATGGCGCGCACACACTCAACAATTTTTCCTAAGCCTAGCAAAACAAAGCAAGTCTTCCACGTTCTTGATGAAGAGAAGAAAGAGAGAAGAAAAGTTAGGGGAAACCTTGCTTGGCTTGAAATTGAAGATTTAACTTGATAATTCTTGCATCTCCTACTTGATTCCATGATTTGTATGTTAAATTACACATCATAGGGGTTGAATTCATACTCTAGATGATTGGAACAAGATGAATTTGGCTTTGGGATAGAACTCTACTTGTTTCTTTGAATTGGATGTTTAAAACTTGTTTTGATGCATGAATTTGATGTTCTTGAAGTAGTTCTTCTATATCTTTGAGTTTGAGCATGATTAGTGAGATTTTAATGTGAGTTAAAAGTAGTTTGGAAGGCTTTAAGAGTTGAAAATCACAGGAAGAACAAGAGGTAATTTTCTGGAAATCTGTAGAATTGATCATGAGAAACCTTGTATCTGTCCTGATTTTGGGAATTTTTGTTGAGGCAGTTCCTAAACTTCAAAAATTGTGAGATTTTTATTGAGAGTTCCTCTGTGAGTCTTTTGTCTATGGTAAAAATTTTGGGACTAGATTCGAAGTATTAAATTCTGTAGAAATTCGTAACCTTGCAACACGCAGTTTCGGACTATGCTGACTGCACAGACACGTGTTGGGGAAACGGCTATAATTTTGAGCTCGAGCGACGAAATAGCGAACCGTTTTCTGATTTTGAAACTAGACTCATAGACCTAAAAAAATGCATGAAGATTGTGCCTTAGTGATTCCTGTGCAAAGTCAGATTTTAAATTGAAGTTAGAGCAGCAGATTATGTTTGTTTAAAGCTAGCTATATAACTTTATAATTTTACCCCAGGATCTTGTGTTTATTAAAAATAGACTTGTTTGACATCCTCTAATCATGTTTTGTTGCCTAATTGTGTTAGGAGGTTCAGGTGACACGTGGATACAAGTTGAGTGATTAATACCCAAAGCACATGGTTTGTTATAAGTTTTTCGCTTCAATGATGTTTTATACTTTGATATGAACTCTATGGAATATCAATGAAAGATGGACATGTTTTATATCTATTAATGGCATCCTCCCACGTCCCAACTTGATAGGGGACACATGCTAAAAGGCTAGTAAGATATGGCTATAATATCGAATAACGGAGACGTCTTAACTTATCTACTATCGGGGACGCCTGATAGACATGAAATGAATAGAGGATGTGTATTATTATGCTATGTTGCTATGAGAAATGATTCGTTTTTAAGTAGTTTTATCATTGTCCATGGGAAAGCATGTGAATTGCGTATTAATCAGTCATACGAGTTTTGGCTTATGAATTTTTCCACCTTTCAGGCAACGGGTAATAGAGTGGTGAAGTGCAGTTTTCTTTTGGTCGCGCTAAGTAGATGTGGACTTGTAGATAGGGAGTTGCTCTTGGTGAACACTTTTAACATGTAAATATGCACAGCTCTAGGTTTTTTACATTGTAAAGATCCTTGTAAAGACTTCTAATTTTGGCAAATGTAATAAAATTATGGAATTTGCTTCCGCTTGTTGTTAATTGAGTACCTTAGTCATTTGCTAATGAAATGTTTAACTTTGATATAGCCTTAGTGATCGGATCATTGGTGCTTTATTGTGACTTGAGCCTTTAGGGACAGGTTAGGGTCGTGACACAGTTGACACTTAATCCTGCCAGAAATCTAGAACGCAATTAATCATGGAAGAAAGAAAAACTACTTGTAGAGAAGATAATTTGCGTATTTTGTAGTTTTGCACTGGAAGTACTCTTTGTTTCTCTTTATTAGCTTAATACTCCCTCCATCTGGATTTAATAATCCCTCGTTCAATTCTAACTGGATAAAAAATGAGTTATATTTTTAGATTAGTAATAAATTTTATATCCAATATGGATCTTGTTTGATAGATCTCAATTAATTCTATAAAATAATATTTTCAAA
This sequence comes from Rhododendron simsii, assembly GCA_014282245.1. Taxonomy (NCBI): domain Eukaryota; kingdom Viridiplantae; phylum Streptophyta; class Magnoliopsida; order Ericales; family Ericaceae; genus Rhododendron; species Rhododendron simsii. The sequence continues at coordinate 77,256 of WJXA01000390.1, read as the reverse complement.
ATTATATAAACATTATAAATTACAAGATATAATCGATTAAAAAATGACTCAAACTCTCAAAAAGAACCATTAAATTCGGACAGAGGGAGTATAAGAAACACGGAGACAACTAATAATGTTACCGACTTCAATTTGTTTCGACCACAGACACAATACGACACTCTCTATATATACACGTAACAAACCAAACCAAACCAAACCGAGCCTTAAGTCCCAATCACTTGGGGTCGGCTACATGAATCTTTTTTCTCCATTGAGCAAATACATACACGTAACAGAAAATACCAAAACATAGGGATGATGTTTTAAATTCAATACTCCGACACGTCATAGACACTCTAAGACCCTTTGGGGACACTCTAGGGACACATCATAAGGTTACAATTTTCAAAACTTGATCCGGAGTTAAAATTTTCGCGGATGTTTAGTTCATGAACACTTGATATTGTGACCGTTGATTCGCATCTTCATAGGGTCATCAAACTATTTGTGTTAATCATAACTTCATGGAAATAATGTTCGATCTCTTATATCAATTCATAAGACAACTCTATAAGACGAAATAGTCCTCTCTCTTTTTTATTTGACGTGCCCTTAACGTTTTTGTGTCCTAATATTTTTTCAAAAAAATGACATGCTCGCCTATTCATATCGTCTCATATGCATGTTCCATGTCCATATTCGTGCTTCTTAGCTAGATTTGTATTCCGTGCCCATATCTGTATGTGATTCTTAGCTAGGCTAGAAATTGAATCAAAAAAATAAGAGGATATCTGCAGACCTGTGTGGGACACATTGATATCACCGAAAGGCCAAGAGCTTTAGTATCCAGTGGCGGACGCAGGTTTTGTGTCTAGCAGGGACCCGAATCACGTGTATTTTCATATTGAAAATAAAAGATAGTATTTTATAAGTATATATTGCTACTCGCGAGGTCCGAGAAGAGACGATATTGTGTGCATGTGCGCAGCCGCAGTCTAATTTTATACATGCAACATAAAAAATTGTCGATAACTTGAAATTTTGGAAATTTTTACCCCACACTTATCGAAATTTAAAAAAAAAACGTCACTCAAAGGACTCGCTGGGGCCAATCCCATAGTATTTTTTCTAATTAACCTAAAAACTTAGTATAATATGCGAGCGTATTTAGAATTGTGCAGGGCCTGGGTCCCCCCTTGCCCCCTTGGGACCGCCCCTGTTAATATCCAATAGATCACACAGCAAACATTTGTCTCATTTTCACATTGTTCTTGTTTTGAAAATAAAGGCCCTTTCACAATTACATTCAAATATCAGCACATACAAGAAGTTGATCTCATTTTCACACTTCGGATGAGGGAAGAAAGATAAATAACCAACTTCATATCATTTGTTTTTCACTGCAAACAGGTAGTAGATCGACAGTTCAAAAAAGAAAGATAGCATTAGTTTTCTTTTCTTTTTTTTTTTCGGTCAAACGGAATTTCATACAGATTAAGATGTCAAAAGGTACGCAGAGCAAAAGGGTAGGAGATCGTATTGTTTGTTTACCGGCAAAAGCTTTAAGTAGTTCAGCCACGTTGAGATTCGGAAGTAGGTTAAATACATGCTGCTACAAGAAAGATTGAAGATTCAAAAATGAGATAAATAATCACTTAAATTGGTGCGGTAGCATCACCACCATTACCAGTACATGTATGAACAATGAAGCATGTTATAGCCAAGATGCTAAAATGGTTGTATCCTTCACATTCCTCAGCCAGTGCTCAACACCTATTGACAAATCAAGAGGTTAGTGTAAAAACGTAGGTAATAGTCTAACGGGGTAAAGTTCACGTATGTGACTTTCCAAAGGCACTAACGATTAACATCTCTTTCAGAGTAAAGAAAGAAAGAGAAGAGAAGAAACAAGGAAAAGGGAAAGAACTAGAAGATTTGTGTGTGTGTGTGTGTGTGAGAGAGAGAAAGAGAGAGAGTACAAAAGCTGAAGCACCAATTTAGAAACTAATGTAGTTTTCTTAACCCATGTTGCATGCCAATTTCCTCAACTGCATCAGCCGCAATCTCTGGAGGCACGCGCACAAAGACCTTCTGGCTTTTCCGTGTGGCATTCTGTAACAAAACTGAACTAGAACACTATTCTGGCAGACATGGAGCCTTTCTACCAACAATAACAACTTCAGCCGTTACGGAATCTTAGGTCAGTCGGTGGTGTTTGAAAATTACAATGAAACAGAACAATGAGTAATTGGGGTTGGAATTGAAAGATGATGATACTCTTTACCTCTTTAACCTCTTCAACAGCACAGTACGCTTTAGTTGGAATTCCCATCTATTTAGGTTGAACATCAATTATGACCAAGACAGGATTATACGAACAGAACTGCAATATCCCACCAGAAAATTTTGGTCAGAAGTGCAATAGGCCAGTAGATTACTATAGGCAACAGAGTGAATGCTAAAGGTCAAATTAGCTTAGGGACATGCCATGCCACACATAATGCAGAAAATCCATGGTTCTAAATCGGCTCTCAGCACGATATCATTTCCTTTTACCAAATATATATGCGACCACCGAAATTGAAGGAACAACATCTTTACATGAGACAAAGCAATCAATGGTGATTCGGAAGAAGTCAAAAGGGGATTACTGGTCCCAGAAAACAGCTGATGTTAATCCCACTTAGAACAAAGGAATCCAAAAAATATATACGATTATATAGGTTCAAATTGTACCATTTATCCTCCTGAACAGGGAAAACATCACTTCATGGTAATAGTGGTCAAGAAACCAGATGCTTCGATCTTTGTCGTCTTCCTCAAAAGGTACTGCACATGTCAAAACATTAGATTAGACCACCAGGTATTATAATGAACGCATGTCAATCCAGAAGACACTTGAATTAAATGAGAAATGCAGCAACCTGACCTCGAAACTAGATAATTTAGATCAATTAAGTGGTAAGAAGTTTGCTACCAAAACGAAGAAATTGAAGACCCAGAAACTGTTCTCGATTATGTATCTAATCAAAATTCCTGCTTGATGCTGTCTAAGCAATAAGCCAATAAGAAGACCAACTTTCCACAAACAACACAACTAAAAGCACACAACAAACTAAGCCCGATTGGATTGTGTGATTCAATGAGAAAAGAAAGGGTTATGGTTTCTCACCAAATCTCATCATATTTGGTGAGAAATGGTGAGGAACAAAATAAGCCATGCAAAGAAACCCTCAAAATGCTATTTACTTTCATAATGATCATCATATTCTAGGCATTTCCAGGTTGTCCAATTGCAGTCGTCCAGTAGAGTTGACCATGGAAAGATCTAAGATAAATGAACATACTTCTCGTGTAATGAAGTGGGCAATGCGAGTAACTAATCTAACAGACCACTTTGTGAAACGAACTTACTTAAAAGAAAACGAGGAAGATCATAGCATGATTTGATCTCAACAATTCCTTCTCTAAAAGGACGAATGCCGACTGCATTGATATCCTTTCCAAGTGGAAGAATTTTCTCCTCATCAAGTAGTCCAACCTTCAGGAAAAAGGAAAAAAAAATGTGCGTTACTACACCTGTAATATGCGCAACAATGAACTAAAAGAAGGCAAAGTCATAAATTTTTTTTTCCCCAATAAGTACTGCTCTCTTATTAAGCCCCAAACAAACCAAGGAGATGGCCCTGGAATTACAACTGAAAACTAAACCATTCAGCTACACTATACAACACATTTGTAAACAAAAAAACCATCCTACCCTATAAAAGAGCCACAAGAAGCTATCAAACTGTACAGTAGCAATTCTAACAGCAAAACAGCTTTCTCAGACAACCCCCAAGCTGTACAAATTCTCTTATTAACCAAAGAAGGCTTCACCTCCTTAGCTAAGCTTAAAAAAGATTGGATGGATTCAATGGTCAGTAAAGCCACCTGATGAGCTGGAAGAATTTTTTGCTGGAATACCCCGTAATTCCTCTCCATCCACACAAATATATAGTAGCAGCTAAAGACCCTTTCATAACTGATAGCCATGCACCCTCTAGTTAAATGTTGGGTAAACCAATCCATTATTTCTGAGAGCTTTGACCGTCCACCTGAACTAAGCAGGTTGCTCCACACTTCAAACTAGACAGATCGTGAAAGTGGATACTCAAAGAACAGGTGTTGGCGAGATTCTGTTGCCGTAGCACGCAAGGAGCAGTTCACATCCACAGCCATCCCTCAGCTATCAAGTCTGTCTTTGGTACTCAGTCTATGTTGAAAAGCCAACCAAAAGATGAAAGCCCACCTAGGCAGATGTGTCTTAAACCATATAACCTTTGTCCATTGCTGCTTAGGGGATTTCTGCCTGATTGCTTCCCATGCACCTAGCAGAGAAAGATCCGTTAGGGCTGGGCAACCAAACCGCAGAGTCTTCAACTTCAGGATTCTTCTTGGACTATTTGGAAGGTCTTTGGGTGCTGAGAGATGTTGGCCAATCTCTGATTCTCGACAAAACTGGAAATGGACAGCCCACCTTTTATGGCTTGATAATTGGCATGGTCTTGGGCCACTCTATAAGAAATTTGGGGCTGATATTTTGCATAATGCAAGAAGATTCCAGGTGAAGCTGTCCTCTATTATTCAATCTGGGATGTGGAGCTGGCCTAGAGCCAGAAACAGAGTGATGCAAAGCATTATTGCAAAGCCATGAATTTGTTATGTTAAATCAACTTGTGAGACAGATGGTAGCCCAGTCCTAGCTTATCCTCAAAACCCAATCCTAGTTTATTATCTTAAACTGACAGGCCCAAAGAGCGGCTGAAGGAAAGTATAGGGAGAAGCATTAATAGGCTGCAACTGGTGAAAAACTGTAAGGAAGGGTAATGGATGTGTAATGTCTTGATCCATCCATGTTGACAATCAAATCGTCATTCCTTGGTCATTTTCCACCTTAAATAATAATGAAAAGAACCTGAAAAGAGAATTTGTCACAAGAAATTAATAATCAGACCGTATGATTTGACCCTATACTACAACAAACATAAAATACAGACAAGAAATGATCAGAATATTAAATGAGTAATTGTAAATTCTCTCTCCATCGACAACTTTGGAATGTCTGCAACAAAGCCACTTCCAAGTCCGACATGTGACCAACATAAACACAAACACACCTGGACTCGTCTGTGAGATGTAGGCACGCTAAGTGTGGTGCGGACACATCTCTTCCGTATTGCCGACCGGAAATATAATGGGTGGACATAAAGTAACATACTCAGTACTTATTTGACGGTCAACCCACAAAATCAATTAACAGTAATTGAACCATAGACTTGATCAAAATCAAGCAAATAATTGCAATAAACATATGACTACACAAACAGCTTGTGCATAAATCGTCTCCAATTCTGCATGAGAGAATTACGGTAAATACCTACTGCAAATTCATCAAGAAATATGAGGAAAACTGTTATTATGAGAACATAGCATTCTTAATGAGGTTGATTCTTGCTCTTTCAAGGATCTCGCAAACAAAGAGCGTACATCAGAAGTCCATCCATAAAAGCCCCTCCATTATTTACGAATCCTGGTCACAAAATCAAATACAGTTTTGTCATGGGTCTTATAAAAACAAACAAAAAGACTAAACTTGGTACCGTTCTATCAATCTTATTGCAAAGTCAACAAGTTACCTACGCTAACAACATGACGTAAGTCACATAACAACAAATCTGCAATTTAACAACATAAGGCTTGTCAAACTAGTCTATTTAACTCCATTCTTTCCATTAACAACACACAAACGGACGGGAAAAAATTCGAATGTGTGAGATTGTACCCTCCAGGAAATTCGAAACCCTGAGAGTTCGTAGAGCCCAATCGGCCATATCAACGTCACATTTTAATAAATCCCCCCATTGCATTGCTGATTAAGAAAAAACGAAGATCCCTTTTTGCATGTTATCATCCCGTTTTTTCCAAAATCTTATCAACCACAGGGGCATAGTTAGATCAGCACACCGCTAGTCAAGTCTTCAACACTTAAGCTCAAAAGACATTTTCAAATCAAGCTTCAATGCCCTAATATCCATCAATTACCACATTTTGATTCCACAATCAGCTCTATAAGAGAAGATGAATCAACCCTGCATCCAAAAGCATACAAAACCGGAAGAGTTCAACACATTTTTTTTTTAGGAAAAAAAGAACCAAAGGATTAAAATTCAAACCAAACCGAGCCGAGTATTGTGTCCCAATCAATTGGGGTCGGCTGCATGAATCCTATTTTTCCATTGAGCTCCGTGCCGTCTAGGGCTACCTCTTCACTATGGAATCATGAATCAGAAGGTTCTTCATAAACACGCATCAAACAACACATGCTTGGTAAAATTCCTGGTCACGATAAATCAACGCTTGTAGCCTTGTAGGAATCACCTTAAATCTTGCAAGTAAATCTTTCAAGTTGGTCTAAAGTCACCCAATAAGCATTCTACCTTAGTCTGAAGAACACACATATTTCTACCAAATAATACTACTTTTTATGATGGATAATCCTCAAGGGAGCAAGAAGGAAGCAATTCTATGGGACGTTCGAACTTTGAATGGCACTACTGATAAACTCCGTTTCCTGCATTCACATTTCTACCAAAGAACCAATGCGAGCGTACTAAACGGCTGTAGGAATTAGTCCGAGACGCAAGTGGCCCGGGACACCCAAGAAAGAAAAAGTCCCAAACAGAGGAGTCAACTCAACTGAAAACGATGTCTGCAAAAAGCACTCCGACTCATCGCCGATGACTTGGGAAAGCCCTTGGGGTTGAGACGGCGGTGCGTGGTACGTGGGTAGACGAAGTGTGGGCGGCGTGGAGGTCAGCAGGAGGAGGATGGCGAAGATAAAGTGCTTAAGTTCCATAGAAATATTATTAACAATATTGGGTTTGATTCTCTGTGACCAAATCTATTTTTGTGAGAATAATTTCACACAAATCATCTTCGATTATAAGCTAATCAACACTTGATTGATATGATATACAATATGGTTTATCTTCTCGACACGATCTACAATTTGAATAGATTCGATCATAAAAATTAACCTAAATGAGTTCACAATTTACGAATTACACGTTGCAAAGACTCCATAACAGTATTGGGTTTAATCTAGTGAGACCAAACCTATTTTATTAAAAATAAATTCGCACAAATCATCTCCAATTATAGACTAACTAAATTTCGATTAATGTGATATTCATACTGATTTATCTTCTTGACAAGATTTACAACTTTAACAGTTTGGATTGTAAAAATAAACCATATCGAGTTCACAATTTACCAAATTGCGAGTTTCAATGTACTTCTCATGTGCAACGTGCGAAGTCTTAATTAACCGGGGCGACGTCGTTTTTCTGGACCTCGCGTCTGTTGAACGCGAGTTCGTGTTGGATTACTTCTGCTACAGGGTGTGAAACCTTCAAAAGCTCAACTGAACTGAAAATATGGTCCCGATTTGAGTCCACTCCCCTAACAGACTCTCTCTCTCTCTCTCTCCAAAAAAACTACTACTACTAGAAAACCACTTTTCTCTCTCTACACCAGTGCGATCATGAACTTCGCGGATCCATCTACGGCGTTCTTGGCGGCTGCCGGCGGCTACACCGTCAAGCTCTTCGACGCCTCTGTCGAGTCCGGCGATCCTTGCACCTTGAGCTACACTACTTCGCCCGGTTTTCAAGTCAATTCGGTCAAATAGAACCACAACCAGTGAGGACTCAATATTCCTTCTTCGTTTTTGAACTGATTTTGTATTTAATTGTTTCGAGTTTTTTTTTTGAGTAAACTACAGTAAACCCCCCTCAATTAACCCAAATTTTCACTTAACCCCCTCCAACTACAAAACCCAACAGTGTGCACCCTCTAACTATCCAGAATTAACACTTAACCCCCTTTTGTTAGGTCTCCGTAGGAAAAATGCACCGACGGCCGTCTCCGGCCACCGGGCGGCCGATCCGAGCCGTCCAAAAATTTAAAAAAAAAAACCGAGTGGGCTAGCGCGGGAATCAACGGCATCCGACGTGCGTAGGTGCTCGATCCAAACATCCCAAGAATTTAAATGAAGTGTTTAGATCGAGCACCTACGCACGTCGGATGCCGTTGATTCCCGCGCTAGCCCACTCGGTTTTTTTTTTTTAAAATTTTTGGACGGCTCGGATCGGCCGCCCGGTGGCCGGAGACGGCCGTCGGTGCATTTTTCCTACGGAGACCTAACAAAAGGGGGTTAAGTGTCAATTCTGGATAGTTAGAGGGTGCACACTGTTAGGTTTTGTAGTCGGAGGGGGTTAAGTGAAAATTTGGGTTAATTGAGGGGGGTTTACTGTAATTTACTCTTTTTTTTTTTGGGTAATTCGAATTGTTTCGAGTGTTAGCACCCTCAGTCACATAATCCTTGAGTAGGGCCCTCCGCGCTGTGTGCCCGCTCTCAATCTCGCTCTTGCGAATTTTAGTTGCCTGGAATATTTTTAAAAAAACGCCTTCGCGCTCCCACCCTCTTGCACACACGGTCGTGCATTATGTGACTTAGTTCGCAAGGGCGGCCCTAGCAAGGGTTTAGGATGTTCAAGCGAAACCCCTGGTTCAAAATATAAACAAAAATTATATATTTTTTCGTATAAGTTTTTTTCCCTATAATATTGTTTGCACTGGATCATCTGAAGTTAAAGTAAATAAAAATTCACTTATATTTGCGCATAAGTAGATAATATAACTCAACAAAACAATTTTCAACCAAAATAAATATCACAACTGTGTACAGAGTTTTTTATACAAAAAAGTTTTGAACATTTTTGTCACCGCTGAACTAAAATCATGGAGCCACCCCTGTTTCCGAGTGGTAAATTGCTGTGCAACTGTTGCAGATTTGGTTGTGGCAAGTGCTGGAGACGATTTTTCAAACTTATTTTTGAGTTAAATTGATGATCTGATTTGTCCAGATGGTAGAAATTGTCAATTTAATTAATTCTATGAAATATAAAGTCGATCGAATACCTAATGATATTTCATCGGAAAAGATATATTTCAAAAAAAAATTAAAAAAATTGTGCTGGGCACACTTGATGTCTTGATTACAACTTTATAGAAGGTAAGTTGATGATTACAATCGGGTAGGAGGATAAAAAAAAATAAAAAAAATCGGGTAAGAGGCTTCCCCGCCGTTTTTTGGCGATTTTTGACCTCAGTTTGGAATCAACTTGATGATCCAATTCGTCCAAATTGTAAAGTTTGTTTATTAGAATAATTGTGTTCAATGTCAAGTCAATCGAGTACCTATTGGTATTTAATCGGAGAAGATGTATCTCATGAAAAAAGGAAAAAGAGAAAGCTGGGCACACTTGATTATTACAACCTGAAAGACTTTTTTCCTCGAGGGCTTTTGGTCGGACTGTCGGAGTCGGTCGTAACTATCTCAGGAGTTCAGGAATGTAAGGAACTATCTCAGGTACAATGGCTGTTGCATCTAATTCAATTTCTGTTGGCCTGCAATCTATATAGCTTTTCGGGTTTTAATTTATATGGCTTACGGTATTGGAAATTGATGCAAGGTATATGCCTCCCACATGTTTGACATTGGCTTCTGAAGGAAGCTGTTTTTTCGGTCTATGGTTCTTTCATCTGAAGTTTTGATATGACTTGGAACTTCATGGATGAATGAGAAAGTTTTGGTTGATCATACAACCATGCTTATTCTAAGCCTTAAGTGCTAAAATTTTGGCATGACAATACACAAAGAGAGTGAAAAACAAACAATACAGAAATACTTGAAACTTTTCAAATTTTATGGCACTTGTGCTCTGAAATTTTAATGAATACTATAATCAAAATTTCAAGTCAAACCACATGATTGAGAATATTTCAAGCTTCGTCTCGATAAGATAGAGAATAGAATCAATAGATCAAGTATGCGAGCCTATGGAAACTTATTTGGAATCTCAAAGCCACCCATAAAGTGAAGCATTTCTGGTGTAGGGTTTGCAGAAAGCTGTTTGCGGTTAAGGAAATTATTTTCCAAGAGGAAATGCTCTATATCCCCCTTGTGTCCAATATGCTGTGATTTTGTTAATGTTTGTGGGATTTCCTTTTTACCAGCTCCTCTTAGAGCATTTTTGTACAAGGATTGCCCTTGGTCCCCAGTGGCTACAATATATTGTTCTGTTCAAAAGTATGTGAGGCTAGAATGGGCAATAGTTGATTAACATGAAGCTCAAGTTGAGGCATATCAGAAAAGAGTTCAGAATGTCACGAGGTAAAGTAGTAGTAATGCCCTTAGTTTCTCCTTCTATCTACACAGTGTTGTATTTTAGGACTTGGGAGGAAGTATTGTGTTTGCAATCTGAAGTGATCAAACACACTTGAAAATTATTGAACAAGTTAATTGTTAGGGGAAAAAAAAGACACTTGAGGTTTTTTGGCCATACCGTATAGGGATTAGTAAGCAATTCTACCTTTTAAATGGACTCCTACCTCTCTCAATTGAGGTTCTTCTAATGTTCACTTGGTATCGCCCTTTTAAAAGTGTATACCCAGCATTGGACCCCGTAAAACTGCTTCACCATCCTTTTCATGGAGCATGGTACCCAACTGCACTTATCTTATGTTCAGTAATGTTTTTTCTTTTTCTATCTTCTTGATATGATGGTCGTTTCATTTCTGTCATCAAATACGAAGCTTCTTTATTGTATTGAACAGGTGTTTGTATAATTCTAATATCTATAGACTGCAATCATATTATGATAGTACATTTTGATTTGTGGGTTAATCTTGGGATGAGACACTTTAGTTTTGCCATGAAATGTGATCAAACAGTTATTTCTTGATAAGTTGCTCAAACAGTTATTTCTTTAGCTTTGACTCATATTTCTTTTCTCGTTGACATTCTCCAAATTTCCGGTTGCATCGAATTTTGCATGATTGCAATACTTTGTTTTGGTTCTTTTGGCCACTTCTTTATCTTCTTCTTTTCTTTGTTCTAAGTTCAAAGCCACCTTTTTTCTCCTGCACCAGTTGCTGTTAACCAGGTGGTTCGATTTCTTGTGGATTTTCTGGAATGTTGGGAATCTTGGACTGCATGCATTGGGAGTGGAAGAACTGTCCAAAGGCATGGCATGGGCAGTATAGTGGCTAAAAAGACTAACAATAATCCTCGAGGCCATTGCTGCTCAAGATTTGTGGATTTGGCATGCATTGTTTGGAATGCCGGATCTCACAATGATCTCAATGTCTTAGATCGTTCTCATTTGTTCGACGAACTTTCCAAGGACGAGAGCTCCACCAGCTAATGACTCCATTAATGGGCACACCTGCAATTCTGGATATTCTCACGTGGATGGGATATATCCTCCATGGGCAACATTGGTTCAGACCATTTCTTCTACTCAAGGAGAAAAGAAGCAACACTTTGCTATGATACAAGAGTCGGCGAGAAAAGATGTGGAGAGGGTTTTTCGGGTTCTTCAATCTCGTTTTGCAAGTGTAGGAGGGCCCACACGATTTTGGGATCTTGGATTCCTTGAAGAAATTATGAATACTTGTATTATTTTTGCATAATATGATCATTAAAGATGAACGAGATGTCTACACTGATTTCTCTAAAGATAGTGTGGAACAAATCAGCCTGTAGAACTTTTGCAATACATAACAATGATTTTGAGTCCATGTCGTCATTTAGAAATCAGAGATAGCAGTGTGTATCATGCTCTTTATTTACAGAAAAAAAGAAAAAGAAAACTGTGAATCATGCTCTTCGTAATGACTTGGTTGAACATATGTGGCAACGTCTTCGAGAGATGTAGCTTTGGTTCAACTTTTTCTTTTCTTATCTATTTGTTGTCAAGATTTTGAGTGGAGTTAAGTGCAAGCTTTTGAAATGCATGAATCTGCCAATGGAGGCATCTTTTGCTGAGTGTGAATTTGCCTTATTTTAACTGTGGCATTGAGTGTAAGCCTTTGCTAGGTGTGAATCTGCCTAGGAGGCATCCGTTCCTATGTGTGAATCTGCCTATTTGGCTTATTGTAAGACCATATATTCCAGCGTTCTAAGTACCGTGGAGAACATAGGAGTGTGACAACAAAGAGTTCCAAACTATTTGGAACCATTTGTGTGACAGCTCTGAAGTTGAGATGAAAAGAGCAGTTCAATGCCATGTTCAGATATTACGGCACTTCTAAATTTATAGATACATGGTGTAGTACTGCAGTTTTAGTAGGGGAGAAGTAAACTATTTGATTATTGACTTAACACCAAACCTTTTTTTTTTATCAGAAAGGAGAAAGTTTTATTAAGGGTAGAAGACGATAGAAACAAAACCGGAGTTGATACGGAATCAACCCCAGGAAACAGAACCAAATGGATCACGTCCAAAAACAGGAAACTAAAGGGCAAAACGTGCTGGCCAACAAATGCACCAAGTCACCTAACCAAGGCCAGTAGGGTCAAGATCGGGAAGCTATGGTAGTAGAGTCAAAGATTAGAAGCAGTGACAGAAAGGATCTTCATAGTAGCAGATCATTTTAGGACATGACCAAAAGAACATCTCACATTAGTAAAACCATTATAGCAGCAGCAGATTAAAGATTAAGTTGCAGCATCGCACCAAAACAGTCACTGCAAATTGAATGCAGCCGCAGCGACAAGTCTCCTCTTCACCTCCCTTTGTACAATACATCCACCTCCTCCAAATTCTATAGACACTCCCATAACCTTCCCCCAACCCTTCTGTTGAAGTACCCTCATCCACCATAACACTCACCCCCCTATATTATAGTCTCCCCTGCTCCCACTCAACCTTTTTACTCCTCCAACATCCCACTTAACTTAAAACTAACTATTTAACATTGCATCAAGTAGTTTGATGATTGAATTGGGTAGATAACTAATCCCACATACCAACTTTTATACTGATATGCAGATTTTGGCCATAGCAATCTAAGCCACTCGGCCTTTTTGTTAGCACAAATTTCAGACCTTTAGAAAGGTTCATTTGCTGAATTTTCAAAGCTGTTAACACCAACTGTGAATGACATGCACCATTTAAGATTGCATGCCAAGATCAGAAGAGGAAACCACAATCAACTCTTATGGGTAAAGAGCACCCACATTTGCTTACCAATATGATGATAACAGAAACTAAAAACCTTGTGCCTAGAAAATGGACTAGCTGAACATAACAAAAGAGATTAAGTAGATAACTTAGTTTTGCTTAAACTAGACAGTTGGATTAAACATAAGATACTAAGTTTTGCTTAAACATTGACATGTCAAGCTATTCCAATTTCTAACCAAACACTCTCAAGCTTAGAAGACAGTAGGATCAAACATAGACATGCCTCTTCGAGCAATGATTTCGCGTTGAGGTCCCTCGTAGTATGCTTTCTGTGTAGGATTGAAGGTAGACACATCCATTGACAAAATTGCATGATCCTCTTTCCTTTGTTCCCTTTCATTCATCATTGCCAAGTAGTGAAGTTGCATCTCCCTAGCCTCAGCCTTCTTTTGACGGTCGAGAGCCTTTTCTTGATCTCGTTCAATACTACAAGATGACATGCTCGTCAAGACTTCAGCAATTTTGGTGTTGTTGGCTGCCGTTTCTTTGTACTTAACATCTTTCCCACCCTTCATACCTTTCAGTCGTTTTTAGCGTCTCTGTGGATTTTTGTGGGTCCAATTTTACACTGAACTCATATGATGTCGGAGCAGTTGGAATTGGGGGAGTCGAGGATGATGTTTGGGTATTCGGTTTGTTTTGTGGTGTTCTTATTTTCCCAACAAGTATCAAATGTGAAATGCCTTTTTGGATTTTGGAATACATACGTTTAGCCTAAGCAATCTGGAAAAAGATAATACAAAATATAAGGAGTAGAAATTATCATATATATAGCCCAATAGTTTGGTTCAAAAGTAATTACCTTGTCTGCTTCTCCCATTCCACTTTGGTTCCTCCGCTGTACTTGCTCAAGAAAACCACAAAATTTGTTCACATTTTTTGGCATCAAAGACCAGCGATGAGATATAGAAATAGCAGTTTCTATTGGGTTGGACATGTGCTTGTGAAGAGAAAAAACACCCGTATGCGTTCCCAAAAGACTATCATAGTCTGACTTTTACCTGAAATTGGATCTTGAGATATGGCCAGCCAAGCTGTACAAAGTGTTTCATCCTCCTCTATAAATAAAGCTTTACCCTATAAATAAAGCTTTACCAACCCCCCCCCCCCCCCCCCCCCCCCCCCCCCCCCACCCCCCCCACCAAAAAAAAAAAAACCCAACAATTTTGGGTTTCTAGGGACAGTGTGGAGTATTGGGTTTCAATTTGAACTCCATGAGTTTCCTCTAAGTTGAAAGAGCCCTCAAAAATTTCAAAGTCATCCATGTGGATATGAGATTATGCAAAAGTATAGCTCTGAAGAATGTCTGGGAGAAACTTTTGGATCAAGTGGGTTAATTGGTGATGGCCACTGGTATATATATAGATGCAATAAGAAGCCATTCAAAATAAATAGATGCAAGAAGAAATTGGTTCAGATTCTCCATTCAAACTGATTGCTATGTTGCAGAGCCACATCTCAAATGTTGCAGAGCACCGTTGCTAGTTTACAGTTGCAAAGCCACAGCTCCAGGTGTTGAATGTCAAAAGTGTAATTCCATGTTTTGCAGAAAATAGCCGTTGCAATTTTGAGTCAAGAATTGGGTCTTACTCAATAAGAAAAAAAAAGAGTAAAGCTCCATTTGGTATGGGTTTGGGTAAAGGACTGAAGTTGCATCTTAAGGGTTTTCTACTCAAACTCAAATCTGAGTTTGAGTTTGCGTTTGCGTTTGAGTTAGGGCTAGAGATGCTCTAAGGTCAAGAAAAACAATGCCACAACATGGGCATGGAGAGCTTATGAAGGGCTGTTTCACCGAAGGAGACTACACACTAGCAGCAGCGTAATGTTACACTCGATGGAATTTAGTTTGATTCTATTCAGATCGGCGGGTCATATGAGGATATAACATGTCTTGAGATAAAAGTATGTGTACTTTGGGTTTGAACCTAAGATTTCAGCACGATTACACTACATCATAGCATCAACCTCAATCCAACATCAACCAGGGTTATTTCTCAAACCTATTTTTTTCATTATATGCCTCACCCCATTAACTTCACGCCATTTACCTTTAGAAACATATACGTTGGACAGAAGAACGTAGTTCCCAAGGTATGTAGGCTCGGATTTGAACAAGTGTTTGGCAACACTCTCACCCAATGTCATGTTACTGAGAACTCTACAGAACTCAATAAAGCCCCCAAAACACAACCATCGGGCTTAAATGGCATTCTCTTGATCGGAGAATAAGCGTCTTCTAACTTCCCTGCACAATCTAGAAGGCTCACCATACAAGCATAGTGTTCCACCCTGCTTCAATTCCATGCTCTCTGGACAGGCTGTTAAAGTGGCACTGCGCTTCTTCTATTACGCCACTTTGGATATATATAGGCGGATATAATATACCAGTGAAAGTAACCAGTTGGGGTGTTGCCCCATCCTCTGCATCAAATGAAAGATGTCAATAGCTTTCTTAGCTTTTCCATGCATTGGTGCATAAGTGCCCAATATTGCATTCCCTCACTCAATTAACCAATTCTAGTAGGCATCCTCTCAAAACAAAGGCGAGACGTTTCGATCCTTTTGCAATTAGTGTATATTTCAATCCATGCACTACCCACGTACACATCACCAAAGAACCCACTTCTGATAGGAAAAGCATTAGCTGCCTTCCCATGCATCAATACTGCAGTGTTTCCACAAGCCTGTGGGGATTGTTGTTGAATTTCGCTTCACCCCAAAAGTCTGCATCTCTTTGAATAGGTCCAAAGCCTCCATGTCTTTGCCATTTGAGAACAAGCATCGATCACTGACTTTCAAGACACAACCTTCAAGTCCCTTTGTCCTTGAATTGCCTAAATACCATCAGTGCTTCATACACAAAGCCCACTACTCACACCACCTCTATCTAGAGCGTCCATTTCATCGAACGCTTTTGAGTTGTGACATGTGTGAACTACAACCACACTTTCCATTCATAACGGTAAGGGCACTAAGCAACAATGCATTTGTCTTGATCACATACTATTGAATTTGACTACCCAAAATCAAATCCCCCACTGCTGGAAGAACACTTGATATAATTAGGCTTAAAACCTCGCAGGTGCATCTTTGAGACGTCAAGGCTGATTCCAAATAACACCCACTCTCATTGACCCCGCGATCATCCCATCAAAAGATACCACATTCAGTTCGATCCCTACTCTTCATGTCCTAAAAGACCTCTTATGCCTCACTTCCATGTCCTAGTCAAGCATACCATGAAAATAAAGCACTCCAAGAAACCACGTCTAGTTCAGACATTGCTTCGAGCAGTTTATGGGCATCCTTTATTGACTGCATTTTATTTGACAAACATAAGAACCAAAAATGACTGAACAAAGGCATCTGAATCGAGCCCGGATACAAACACAATGCCATGAACCTGTCGTCCGGTCCAGCTTTGAAGTTGGATAGAGCAATGCATGCCTTGACCACTATGAAAATAAACTGAGGAATTGTATGAAATTATTGAGTTATGAAGAAGCATAGATCAGGGAATGAATCGAGGAGGGGGAGGAGGAGCTTCGCATAGGTGAAAATCTTGAAATACAAAAAATTAACTATCGAGTATTTATGTGTGTTCTAAGGAAACCGTGCGCCATGAACTCGAGTTTTGTATCGGCGAAACCTCGCACCTCGAACAGGTGATGTGTATATTTACGAAATCGTGGTCCGGAAAAGCGCCTTTAGCAGGAACAAGAAAACGTCCCAAACATAAGTAACACGGGTATGCAAAACATGAGTACGGTATTCAACACACTTCGCATCTACAACCTGAGAAGTATCTAGAAGAAGGCTTCTCCCTTTTTTGCAATTTTCAATCTTATTTTGGAATTAGTTTAGTGATCCGATTCGTCCACCTTGTAGAACTTGTCAATTTGATTAATTTCAGGAAATATGAAGTTGATCGGATAAATAATTATATTTTACCGCAAAAGATATAGTTCAAAAAAAATGAAAAAAATTGTGCTGAGCACACTTGATTACAACTCAAGAGAAGGTGAGTTGATGATTGCAATTGGGTAGAAGGCTTACCCGCCATTTTTGACAATTTTTTACCTCAGTTTGGAATAAATTTGATGATCCAATTCGTCCAAATTGTAGAGTTTATTTATTA
>WJXA01000390.1:0-55000 GCA_014282245.1 Rhododendron simsii | reverse complement strand
TTTTGTGTCATGTGTCTGTCTCCGTGTCTGCATCCGTGCTTCGTATATTGTTACTCTTGTTTGTCACATATTGTGTTCGATATAGATTACTTGAGTGAGAGAACCACAAACCTTTCTAAAATGAGACCCATATTTGTGGGGCATATTATACACATAACAGATCAAAATAAACCCAGAGGATTTAACTAAGTGGGCATGAGAAAGTAACAAGTACTAGTCCTCAATTCATGAGGTTGCATTTTCGAATTCAATGGAGGCCAAACATTTCAATACTGGAGGGCTTGCCGGGTCATTTTTCAAGACCCCGGAATTAATCAAGATGCACTCAAATTGGTCCGGATACCCGGTTGTCCAAAAGAACAAACAGACCAACAAAACAACCAAGATTAAAAATGAGAATCAAAGCTGAGTAAGACAACTGATGATAACTGACGCAATAGCTATGGGGGAGAAAGAGGAAGATGCCAAGAATCAAACCATGTAACATTGTTCTATTCTGGAGTAAGACAGCAGTTTTGGCAGCAAAATGGAAATAAAAAAGCTGTGTTTTTCCTTCTTGGATCACATGCCATTGCACACAAACGTGAAAGAGACCAAAACAACAAGAAACAGAGACACAAAAACCCCACCATTCTTCTGCCCTGCTAACAAGAAAGCTTGAGAGACAAATCAATGGAAGTGGAGGAGGCATCAAAACCTGCAGTGGAAGCAGATGCAGTGGTAGTAGTGACACAAGATCCTCCTCCTCCTCCTCCACCGCCCAGTACTGCCACTGAACCACCACCCAGTACTGCCACTGAAGCTTCTGAGAATAAGCTCAAGTCCAACTCATTGGTAGAAGAGCCTCTGCCACCTTTCCCTGGGGGGAAGAAGTCATATTCCATGAATGCCCCTGAGCTTCCCTTCCTGTGGATACCAACAACTTCTACTCCCTGCAAGCAATACCCATCAAACACACAGCCAATCAAAACTTTATTCGACCAAACTTTAATAGATCAGCATTGCTAAAAAGTTGGAAAAATTCAAAATTCTGTCAATCAATCTCGTTATGTGTGTATGTTTCACATTCCATTAGTTTTTTTTTTATCGGCAAAAAAAATATTATTAAATTCAACAAAGGCTACATGGAGCGTTCAATAAAAAATTGGATGGAACACCAAAAGGGTAAAAGCCCAAATTAGTTTTGAATCTACGTTGGTTTAATCTACATCGGACAACTCTTTCCTGATTACTTTCTTAAAAATATAATGTATGCACGGTGGCAGAACCAAAGAGTCGACATAGTAGAGCGCTTCTCAATCTTAATCTCGAAGAAAAATTTCCGCGGGTTGAGCACAGATAAATAATACCAAGCTGAAGCATTTATCGGTACAGTAAAAACTAATTACAAATTTACAATTCATTTATTTACCAAAGTTTCTAAACAGTAGCACAACACACATTTAGATTGGGCAAGAATATAATTCCTTGAGGAACAAATTAGAAATGAATAGAAACCTAGAGATTATGTATAGTACAACTGAAAATCCAAGGGGCCAGCACGGACCGTTGGCCCCTTGTTACATTCGCCCCTGGGTACAAAAGGGAAAAAAAAAAAGTACTACCTTTTTTTTCGCAACCAATTTTCAGTAATACAAATATTACGTAACCAATAAACGTGATCGGTAAATCGAATTAATCTTCACTATGTTTGCATGTCATACCATTATTGAATCTACAGTACCAGAACACTCGATTATTTAAAGGCTTTGCCCATAAGCTATCATTTTAGTAGACGCTAATTATAAGATTAGATTTCATTAATTAAAAATTACAGAGGGGAAGGGAGGAGATCGATCGATGCTGAAGGCTTCACCTTATCAACATTGATGCCATGGATGTGTTGCTTGTTTCCGACATTGAAACTAAAGCCATTGATCATCAGATCAGATGGGTCATCATCAGCATATTTCTCCCTCATAAATCCATTATTATACCCCAAACTTCCACCGTTAAACACCCGTTTCTTCTGGGGCTGCCACAAAAAATAACCAAAACTTTAATCCCAACAAAATGAAAATAAATTGATAAAATTAACTCTAATTTTTTTTGTTTTTTTGGATTATCATATTCCTCTCTTTCATAACAAAAACTTTAATCCCACAAAAAATACCTGAAATGCAATCATTGAAATGGGTTAGGAACTTTTTGAAATCTAGTTCTTAAATATATAGGACGTGGTATTTTCGTGAAATGACAAGGGAGATCAGTAAAATGGATGGTTGAAGGTAAATTTCAAAAACAAGGCTATTTTGTGACTTATTTACGCCGTGTTTGGAATCAAAGAAAATAAAGGAAAAGGACTAAAAAAATAATTACTTTCCTTCCTTCCTTCTCTGTTTGGAACTTAAAAGAAAGAGGGAAGAATTGGATAGGAGAAAAATTAATAAAAATAAATTAATTTAAAATGTAACCGAAACAAAAATGACTATTAAGCAAGGATCAGCTTATCCTATAGTACTAGCTAGTTCTTCAAATAATTTTTCTTCCTCTCTCTCTTTTCACGAGTACCAAACAAAACCTTAGGTAATATCTGGGTTAAGCAGATTTTAAGAAGGGACTTATTCAGGGAAACAAACGAACCGAAACTCCTAAATCTACTTTCACGATTCCTCTCCAAAACAAATGCTCCAAACAAGGCCTTAAAGTCTCAAACCTTAGTATCACACTACTATTACCTTGTGGCAGAGACCACATTGATCAGCCGGGTAACGAACCGGGTTTGGGATTGAAGAGAGCTCCTTCGAGTTCTCACCCAAATAGCTCCCGCTCCTTAAACCCACACCCATCCCTCCGAACCCAACCCGAACCTGATCAGAACCCAGCCCACGATCACTTCCCCCCAGCCCGCCGTACCCAAGGCTCTGAAGGAACAAGGCCTGGTTCAGGCCCAGCTGCCCGTTCCGGCCGGCCGGGTCCGGGTACGGAGCGGGGAGAAAGAAGTGGTGGGAGGGGAGGAGAACGGTTGGCTGAACGGGTGGGGCTTTCTGGCCGGTGACCCTGAGGCGCTCGAGCTGGGCCACGCCCATGCCTCTCATCGGCTGCTTCTGCTTCTTCTCGTTCGGTTTGAGCTTTTTCCTTCCCCTCTGTCTCGGGTTCTCGACCAGAGAAATGTTTCTGTCGATTTCTCCTCTTGTGGGTTCCTCGGAAGCCATTGGCGATGCGGTATCCATTCAACACTCAAAGAGAGAGAGAGAGAGAGAGAGAGAGAGAGAAGCAAGATGAGCTAAAAGAGAGAGAGAGAGAGAGCTAGAGAGAGAGAGAGAGAGGGAAGCAAGATGAGCTACTGGTGAGAAATGGGGAAGGAGTGTTTTGATGCAGAGTGTTTTCACTTTATATACGGAGGCCGTATGTATGTATGTGTATGGGGCTGGGTGTCTACTGTGTAATGCAGAATTTGATATTGCCACATCCATTTTGACTACTTCCAATGAGCTATGAGTTTTTCGCTATCAAAAAGAGAAAAAGGTTGGAGTTTTTTTCTGTCTTTTCTGATTTGCAGCAAGGACGGAAGTTCTGAAAACTACTGCCGGAAACGGTACCGTTTTTTAATCGGCCAGTACATATTGATACTGGTGTGATTTCGAGTACTCTTTTAAATTTCATAGTAATATATTTTTCGATATTCACATAATAAGGACCGATATATTTCCACACAGCCACTATCGATTGGCATTTGAACTAGAACGAAACTAGATAGATAACATATCCCACTAAGAAATACTAGTAGAGCACAGAACCATACACACAATTAGCTTGAATTTGAATTGCAGCGCAATATTGCCCAAGTAATGAAAAATGGCCCTCTCTGGAACAAGTGGAATTTGTCCGATATCCACTTAGGCGCGTGTGATCCACATCCCCCGACAAAGACCTGAGAAACGTTGTTAGTCCGAAGGTGCTAAAATAAGCCAAGTAGGCCTATTGTAGCCCACTGGTCAGTTGGAGCAAAATTAGTAACAAATGATTAGGTCTAATAATTCTTTTTTGGAATGCAAATCATATAAAGTAGGATTTGGTCTTTTTAGATGTGAATCTGCCTTGATTCGCAAGGCTACCTAGCTACTAACCTAGACCTGGTTTAATTGTGGATAGAAACTCCATTGATTATAAACAACATTTCACTAATTTTAAAGACGAAAAATAATTGATACTGGACGCGCAGGAGGGTTAATTTGTTCTCGTATGTGTACTTGGGACGTCGAAACATAATTGAGAACTTGGCATCGAAAGCACGAATAAGCTTGTCAATTGCAAGATCTCAACATGGTCTACCAACTTGAATAGTCCCGTAACTTGTACATCTTACGATTCTCGCATCTAATGTTTTCATTGATTAAGATTAGTTTTCATGATTAGTCAAGGTCCAAGTAAAGCTCAGACACCTAAATTATCAAAAAAAAAATGTTTTCGTTTTCCACAACATTTGCCCCATGGATAAATGAAATATCGTATTTTGACTTCTTTTTTTTTTTGATCGTTTTTTTTTTTTTTTTTGGCTTTGTTCATTCATTATTATGTACATTTATCCGCATTGGATATGTTGAATGTGAAGTGTTCAAACCGCATGACTCACCCAATAGCTTTCAAATGTGATTTGGGTGAAGAATCATAGGACCGATCAAGATCTCCCAAATTCTCTCTCATCAATCTCTGCGTAGAGAGAGAGAGAGAGAGAGAGAGAATGGGGTAGTAGGCCCCTGGGCCTGGGGAGTACGATAGGCGCGCCGTTCTCGGTTTACCAAACACCTCCCTCACTTGGGCAGCTGGGCTCCTGGCATGAAGACCGTGACGGTATTCCAACCAGTAGAAACCCGCCACGACATCCCCGTGGGCCCCGCGTTTCCATGTTATGTCTCCTTGGCGTTTTCTAGATTTCAGGCCAATGAAGTAGAAGGAAAAACATCCTCCGTCTCGATATGCAGAGAGAGAGAGAGAGAGAGAGAGAGAGCCAAAGACGCCGATAGACGATGTAGCTAGCTAGTGCGACGTCGTGGACCACTTCGGAGTGGTCCCCAAATGTAGTGCTGGGATTTTGTAGCAAGGCGGCTGGTAATAGCGATGGACGAAGAGAGAGAGAGAGAGAGAGAGAGAGAGAGAGAGAGAGCTGGCGCGTGTGACGGTGTGAGATGCTTTTTTTAATGGTGCACTGACACGGGTAAGGTTTTTGGGTGTTTTGTATGTGTTTGTGTGTGTGTGTGTGTGAGAGAGAGAGAGAGAGAGAGCTGGTTTTGGACAGACAGCGGTGGATAGGGGGATTCTGGGGGAGAAGATGTGGTCTGAAAGGGAATTTTTGGGATTTGTGCAATTAAAAGAAAGAACAGAGCAAGGTGATCAAAGCTACACTTGATGCCCTAGAAAGTGTCTTTGGGACCATTTCACACATACTAGCAGTTTATCCGGTAATCCAATAACAGCTTTGCTATCTCACCGCTCTGTAACCACTTTTCCTTATTGCAGTACTCAATTTTATCGTCCGTCTCGACAATTAAAGATACAGATTTTAAAAGAACATTTTCAATCCGTCTAAAATACTTTTAGAATGTAAGATTGAAAGCGGCGAAACATAGCGGAGCAGTTAGGGTAGACTAACTGATCTGATAAATTACGAAATGAAGTTCTACTAGCTCTTTGTGATCTTGCCTTGTCGATCGCCTTGCTAACCATAGGCATGATAGGATTAGGCCATAAGTAGAAGAGGTAAGGTAAATCTTCAGTAGCCGAGCACAAAAAAAAATCTTCAGTAATTGAATTCCATAATCCATGCAAACTGGAGTATGATATTGCCCTTTCACTTGTTCAATTTTTCACACGAAGAAAGGACATTGTTGTAAATTCATATGAATGCAAACAAAAAGAAAGTCAACATAGTAAAACGAAGAGCGTGAAGATTAATTACCAAGTAAAACTCAACATGTCTAATTAGCATCTCTAATTCCGCCACCACCACCCCCGATTCACGGTACCGAATGAATATTAGAGGAAATTCCAACATCTCAAAACCCAATAAAAATAGCAAAAGTCATGGGCTTGTTCGTTTGGGAACCTCAAAATTTTTGTGTTTAGTCTTCAATAAATTATCTTTATCGATCTCTTTCCACTAATTATTTTTAAAATCTCCCTCAAAACCCAAACCGAACAGGGTTGCAGTGATTAGCTTTCCTAAGTAATGTTATATAATTAGACTGAAAAGAAACGAAAAGAGCTGATCGATCCCTGGGTAATAAATGGGAGAGTGAGTAGGTGATCATAGTTGCTTCCTAGTGGATTGCCAAAAGGAAACCAGGGTTTTGAGTAACTGTGAGTCTGGCTTTCAGGCAACTTGTGTGAATGCTTATCCACTTCAAGCAAACTTGCCAAGGATCACCCAGTTTTTAATTTGGTGCTATTCATCACATCCAGATCTAGAGAGAGAGAGAGAGAGAGAGAGAGAGAGAGAGAGAGCATATCTCAGTTCCAGATTCATATCTATACAGTAATCTCGTCCAGGCACTGCTGCATTAATATCTCTCTCTCTCTCTCTCTCTCTCTCTCTCTCAGTAGGAAGCCACACCTCTGGGTGGGACAAGATCAAATAAAGGTAGAAACATACATTTTGGCTTCTTCTGTGCAACAAAAAGAAGCCTGTCAGTTGGGTTTGTACCCCAAAGGAAAAAAAATTTCAGTGCCGAATGGGTATCACGTGGTGCCTGCTCGCGCATCCGAGCTGTCCATTTCATTTTTTAACGACTCAGATTTGGAGAAAGAAAGTGTTGGGGTGAGAGGAGAAAGAAGGTTTCAATCCGAACTGTCCAAAAGTATATCAGACGACTCGGATACGCCGAGTGGATACCACATGGTTTATACCCGCTCGGCACTGAAAACACTCTCACCCCGAAGACAATAAATAACAGACTCTCAGGGGTCTCAGGCCTATAAAGCAACATACGTCCCAGAGATGTCTGGACCTCACCCCTGACCCTGGGGCCTGCGATAAACCTGTTGCACTACACTTTTTATTTTGCTTTACACGTTTCTGTCCTACTCCGTTTATAGTTGGTTATCATTTTGCTTGAACATAAGATGGGTCCTAGCAGCCCAAGAATGAGTTCGGTTGATTGATAAATTTGCTCTCTACAAAATTAATCAGTTTTTGACTCTTTAGACATAAATTTCTTATAAATCTCCTAGTGCCTGCATGGATGACCTGTCTTTGATCGAACCAGGGTGGGAATTAGTCGGGATGTGCATAAGCTAGCCCGGACACCTATGACCGTCGAAACAAAGGAAAAAAAGACGGGCCCTAGAGATGATCAAACAAAAAGGTGGGCCTATAATCTAATGTTCATGCGCTAAGAGTGTAACTAACCAATCTCATAGGAGTACATTTTTATTTGGTCTGATTTCTTCGTGGCTGACATATATTACCTACAACACTTGTGGGGTGGAAAAGAAAAGTGTCATTTCCTAGTACAGAATGTAAACAATCAAAAATATTTATAACAGCATCTTCCATCAACACCGTTGAAAACCCTCCCCCACCAACTCCAATCGATGAATCACAACATTCTAAAGAAATGGACACGATCGCTGAATCACAACATTCTAAAGCAAGGGACACGAACCGATAAACTCATTTTGAAATTAGAAATATATCTCATATTTGTTAGAAATAGATTTCAGCTTCGATCCCACTCCAATGGTATCGAACAGATCGTGTAATTCGCTACCAGACCCACTAAAGAATTGATGAACAAACGGATCAGACCATTTTAGCTTCAAGTGAACAGAGCATCATATAGGCCAACAGTTGAGAAAAGCAAATTAACCTCAAACCTTTGAGTAAAACCAAGTGACAACACATTGTTAAGGGAGCTAATGCTAAACATTCCTTCCTTGACACCCAAGTTTTTTAAGAACTAACCTCTAATACGCACACGCCACATACAATGGGAAGAAAATTTCGGCTTACAACGTACAAAAGAAGGGGGAAATCACGTAAAGGAACAAAAATATGGGGACAAAAGTTATGGGATTGACCATAAGGCTACAAAATTGTTACATTTACCTTATTGCTACAACAAAATCTATAGAATTTGATGTTTTTCATTTTTGAAGTGTTAAGTAACCTAATCTAGGACCCATTTCATCTTTCGAATTCAAATTACTTACATATTTGTTGTTGCTTTCGCGAATGCAACACTTTCAGGGAGAATGAATGATGCGCACAACATCCACTTTCCAGGAGCGACAAGATGGACTCTATGCATTTCAACCTCAAACGCCACTTCTGATAATGCAATTCTTATCCGCTGCATAAAGAGTTCCATCCAGAAAGAAATCGCATGTAACCAGGGTGAAAGCAAGAACAAAATCAGATCCCTAGATCTAAGTCCTGTTACCAGGTCAAACTTACAAGTGATCTTGTGAGAGAAACAAACCTCGTGGAAATCAAATTCTGGATCATCACATTTTGAAAATCCATAAACGTGGATCTTTGGTAAGATAATGCCTCTATCTTTCGGCTTTGTACTAAATATTCCCCTGAATACGTCTGCAGAGAGAGAGAGAGAGAGAGAGAGAGAGAGATCAACTCATTGAATTCTAACTCCACCAAACCAGTTCTATCGTTTCCATGTTCAAAAAACTTGTCTCACAACCACTTGTCATGTGCAGCATGCAACATTGGATGATGGATTCAAGGACTCTACACCAATCAGGATATGACCTATTTTCAGATAACTGCTAACAGTTGCTAATACAGCAGTGAGGCAGTAACAAAACAAACGTAAAAATCAATTATTGACTTCTATATCCTTGATATCTCAATGTACTTTTTGAACCAGTAGCACAAAACAATTTTAAAAAAAAAAACCATAAAAAGAAGAAAAAGATTTCTACTGTTGAAAGAAAGAAGGGTATGGCTCTAGCAGGGAAACTATATACCTAGAAACTCAGCAGCGTCATTTGGCAAATTCATAACGACTTGGGTGATGGATTGAGATTTTCGACTTGCAAATACTGCATCAATGAACCTCCTTCCATCCATGTTAAAAACCTACAAATAGACAAACACCCAACTGAAGGGAATTGCACGTATCCATTTTTCTATACTTCCCAAATCAGAAGGCAAAAATGACAGCGAATGCGCAGGAGGAGAAACTTTGGACGCACAGGTCATTTTATTAAAAAAAAAAAACAATAATATAGCAACGGAAGCGAAACTTAAGATCAATTCCATTTGACTTCGTAAGATATGAAAATCAACAAATTAAAAACAACCTAACCAACAAAACTCCATGACAAACTGTACCAATATCTAAAAAAACTACACAACTTAGCGCACTACATTTCTGACACTGCATTTTCAATGCCAAAACAGATCCCCCCAAACGCAAATGAGTTGCATTTATCTCCACTTTAACGTAAGTCAACCTAATATTAACTTGCCGCCGTAAATTCTGGCAACGGTGCAAAGTAGTTTATGATTATTTTCATGCTGACCATTCAGAAATTGCTACAATATTATTTACAATTGCTACTAAATGTAAGTCAAGATAATATCATCTGTCACTGTCTGCTATCAATGCGAGGTAGTTATAATTATTTTCATGGCGTCTCTTGAGATCAATCACTACAAACTATTCACACAATACAATGTCAGTAAAAGTATATTTCATAGTTTTCTTCAATTAGAGAGAGTACAGGAAGCCAATAATAGCTCAGAAAAAACTTGAATGACTGGCTAAATTCATACATCTAACTTCCTCTCAAGCTTATTGTGGACGCAATTCCTTTCCAAATATTCAACTGCATGGGGGTTTAAATCATTGGCATATACATGCTTCACTTTTCTTGCTGCAGAAATAGCTATTGGACCAACCCCAGCGAAAACATCACCTGCTCATTTGCAGTGGAGAGGGTTAAGGGCGGGAAAACAACAAACGACGGTAAGTATTAATCGATTTCAGACTTTCAACTCAAGACAGCAACACAAGGTAGTACAAAATTTCCAGGTTTAGGGAGGTACAGAGCGAGAAACACTTCCAATTTCCTGATCCAGATAACAACAAAACACAAACATGCCAGCTTTACCGCACAAAGGAAACAGCATTTCACACATAAACTATGCACTGAACTCCAACAACAACAACAACAAAAGTAGTATACGTTCCAACAGATCAAGACCAAAAGATCAGAACGTTAATGGAAATCTACCAGCATCGAGAAACAAGCATAATAGTGTATCACTCAGATCATCAGACGTCATTTCCTGAAAACTGCACCTCGGACAATCCACAGGTTGACAAAGAGCTGCCATAAGAAATCCTAGTAGACTACATAATGCTGCGAAATTTTTCTTAAGCCAATTTGGCAACATCATATTCTAATTTGCAGTTCTGACCTAATTGATTGAGAAGTTTGTATGTTCTGGCTTAAGCTATACAGGCTTCCCTAGATGGAGCTGGGGAAGTTAAACCAGGACTTCTATGGTGAAGTGGTCCCCGCGGATTTACTACATATCCTACTCAGAAGGCAGTTTCCTTCCCAGAAATTTTTGTTCCAGGCGCACGATCTTTTGGAAAGATGAAACTTCTACATGGATGCAACCTTTACCAAGGTTGAACAATTGTTGACCACCACTCCACCAGAGCTGCTTGTTGCAATATTCACCCTTGCATCACTTGAGGGAGGATAGAACTCTTGTTTCTTTTGAATATTGAAGTCAGGTCAGACCTAAATAAGTTCTTCATTCTTACTAAATGAATGAAACAAAGTGCGTACGCCCATAAGCAACAGGGGCTAGCCATGGAGACTATACAACATCTAACAGTGATTCCCTCTTTCTCACTTAAGAACTCTGTTAGAGAGTTATCAAAGAACACTATCGGAATCCTGTCCAATTTGTCCTTCCCTTCAGGAGAACTGATTCTACGATATGTCCTAAGCGTTCTAAAGAAACTGTCAAGCAAAAAATGGTTGTTTGATATTCATACTTGTAGCAATACCTAACAAGAAAACCATATATTTCCCCTTTGTATCTTCTACATCACAATCATAGTTCACCACACCATCCTCGAACAGCAAAAAATACATTACACTTTAAGCTCGAGATTGGTGCACCAGCACAGGGATGTTTAATCAGAATATCTGACAATGACAAAAGCCAAATCAATCAACTGAAGCAAGAATCTCTTCAAATGAGATATCAAAGTTTCAGACGTATAAGAGAAGGCAAAGAAGAGGTGGAAGAGGGGTGAAAACAATTTTCAGTTATTTTTTAGCATTTTCCATCGCCAAGCAATCCGTCATCAATATATAAACAGTTACCCATGGATGTTATAAGAAAGCCATTCAACCAGCATTAATCCTGCAATGCTGCTCTTCTTGAGTGGGACTGTAACTACTAGTGTACAACAATGAGATTTACTGATTCATTTCCATAGAACTGGAGATTTCAGATTAAATAAATAAGTAATGAATTATCCATCACATTGGCTCATAATATTATTTCGTAGCTATAATATACATGACAATAAATTCTTATGTTATTTTCCGGTCGCCATCTGCTAAGCAGCAGTAATGAAGCAGGGTCTGCTGAAGTTCATAGAGGTCGTACGAATCAATCAATCTATCTAAACACTAAAAGCATAAGAACAGTAATGAAAAGAGAAAAACCAGGACATAGAAGTGACACTCAGAAGGGGAAACAAAGTAATAACTAATAAATATAGATCACAGAAAAAAACAGGGTAACTAGAACGGATAGTCATGAAGTGCAATGTACTAATGAAAAAACAGTAGAAAATGTGATGCAACCAAGACAAAATAAACATACAAACAACGTCATCATGTGTGAAGCAATTCAGAAGCCTCTGCCTTTCAGTTGCTAGCCTTGAATTCCAATACCTGCATCACACAATGAGAACAATTACATCCGCAATGATGATTTTTGTTGTTTTTTATTTCATTTAGACTCTTGTTTCTAGACTTCAGAAATCAAAATGACAGTCTATAAGCCAAACTTAGACTTTCAAATCTGGTAAAAACTTGTGCACCAACAGGTACAGAAAACTTCCAGCCTCCAACATCTATAACTTTTGGTTCTTGATAAAATACCAACACTAGTGTATTTTGGAGGGGCACGAGAGGAGATTCTGAAGAGGTAAAGGATATCCCACGAGTCTTCAAGGCAAACCAAACAAAAGATCCTCAAATTCATACTCAACTGCAAATACTTTTGATAGTAAGAACCTAATACCATAATATTCTTATGAAGAGTAGATCATGTCATAATTTCAAAATGCCTAAACACAACCAAAAGCCAGGATTTCATCCAACATTAACCAAACAACCCTCCAATCATGCAAGAAGGATCCAAAAGGTAGTCAACACATAACAAAAATACCAACAGGGTTAAGTCGTATGTATGGCTTCAAATCCATATAAAAAAAAATTTCAATCACTTCAGCTTGGTACATTAATAGACAAAACTTAGCTCTATAAATACCAGGATCATCTTGCCGTCTAGGTAACAATGAGATGCGCGTGGGGGCTAGAATGTCTAGTTACAGAGAAGATAGCCACAGTGAGCTATTGATGTGTCAATGCAACTGAGCAAACTTGTGGTACTTGAAAAGATTAAGGTCTTGGAGGATCAATTGAGATATGATAATTGTCCACATTCTAGGAAATCTGCATTAAAATTTGGTAACTACTCCAAAAGTTCTAGGAAAACCTACACTGTTGCTAAATCAAGGTGAAAACGCAACCCATTCTCAACTACAGTAGTCACAAGGGAATGGTTTCCAGCTAAAACTTCAAGCTGCATGGTTCTGAAGTCATTATGAATGGCATCAATCTTGTTGACAACTGTTTGTATCTTTGGCTTGGTTTTATCCAAGACTACCTGATAACAGAAACAACCACAGGGTGTCAGAGACGGTTAACTTTAAAAATTGCTAACTGATAAAGATATTTCATAACAATGGACCTTGGCAATAAGCTTCTTATATGGAAAATGTTCATTCCTCAAGTTCAGATGAGCAATGTGCCCGACTGTTTCAAAAGCTGAAGGAACAATCACACCTTCAGGTAACAAGGCCTCTAAAATCTGCAAGGCGTGCATTAAGGGTGAAAAAAGAGAGAATGCAGACAATGGATATAAGAACCCCAAGTCTAAGAAGAAGAAAGAAGAATAATGCATGTGAATGAAAGAACGAGGCAGAGACGGACAAAGAGGAGAACTGCAATTTTTTGTTTAGACTAGACAGGAATTCTAATTGCAGGAATACTTCATATCTAACTATTTAGATGTCATAGCTCTAAATTTGAGTAGTAGTACAAAAGCGTCAGAAGCTATGTCACAAGTCAAGTCCTGTTACCGTCCAGCAGTTTCAAATCTTTGAATCACCAACTAAGAGAACAATCGCAGAATACAATGGCAACAGGAAAAAACTGCACGTAAATTTCGTAATTGACAGAAACCTCTTCTACAATGTATTTGCAAAATAGCAATATAAGATTTTTACATCAGTACTATCAAGCATCCCATCCACTGTTTCAACAAACTGCTGCATGGGGAGGAGTACAACTGATGGTTGCATCTATTTTCCCTCCTTGTATTTATTTTCATACCTGCTCCAAGCAATTTTGGAACTTTTATCTAAAACATGCGAACACAATGGAGGCAGAAACACAATAAAAGGCGTACTAAATATCAATTACTAATAAACATGACTATATACCAAAAAAGAAAAACAGTCGCAAGGAAGAGAAGAAAAAGATGACGAAGATAAAGCCTGGCAAAAGTTCAAACAGTATCAGGCAAGGAGGTTCAGAGAAAGAATAAAGCAGCAAAATAGAATAACGCGGGAAGAAATTATTATCTAGATTGCTAACATAATTACCTCATTCATCTGCCAGTAATCATAAAACAGAGTCAGCTTGCATCTCACAAGCTCGAAAGTCGATATTGTCTCCTCCCTCCCATTCTCATTCAGTACCACCTGAAGATTATGCCAAGAATAGTATGAAATAAATCACTATGAAGTTAATCAGATCATGTGCATTTTATTACCATAAAACATTCTACAAACATGAAAGTACTAAAATACAATATTTCCAATTAGCAGCAGAAGTGCACTGATATGGCTTTAAATCGATCAACCACACAATCAATAAAATAAATCAAGAATGGAATATGGAGGAGAAGAGGCACAACTGAAAAGTTGCTCGTAAAACTCTATTCTTGGAGGTTAGTAGTAACTAGTATAAAACATGACAATCTCCTGTGGTACTGTCTCGCATAAAACCTTGACCGCATGCGTATATGTTCATATAACCAATCACCGACCCTAGTCCTAATCAAACAATTGAACAATGGTAACTAGATATCAACCACAACTCCATAGAAACCACAGATAGAGATGTCAGGATTTCTGTCACAACTATCACCAGCTATTTCAAGCCATAGTCTAGTGACTACTATATTGGAGCCGATGCACCAAACAAAAATGTCGTATGACAAAATTAAACCAACTAAGAGCATCTCCAAAGGAGGTAGCAAAATCAAAAGCAAGCCATATTGGAAGTTTCATGTCAATAAAAGTCACTTCAAGGGAGGTAGTAAAACTTGCTACACCATTTCTCTCTTTGAGGAGTGGGAAATGACTCTTCAAATTGTCACATTATCTATTACAGTTTTCATGATTGGTGAATTTATCCAATTTTTAAACAAAGAGGGTCCCTCAGAGTCAAAGGAGTAGTAAAAAACTTAAGGGTTGAAGAGTCCCTTACAACGCAAGTGGTAGAGGCTTCAGCTTGCCACATGCATCACCAAAACTACATTCGGTGAACTAATCCAATTCTTTGACAAAGTGGGTCCCTTAAAGTCAAAGGAGTAGTAAAGAAATTAAGGTTTGAAGAGTCGCTTGCAGCGCACGTGCTGCAAGTGGTTCAGATATTGCAAGTGGCTTTTCAACTTGCCCCATGAATTGTCAAAACTCAATACTATTTTTAACATAGAATTTTGCTGCCTCCATTGGAGATGCTCTCTAAGAGTATACTATTGCAAGCATTTCACAAATAATGGAGTCGAAAAGCAGCTGAAATTCAAAATCACAAGTAACTCACAGAGCATCAAAGTGTTGAAACAACAGACACCTTAATTGCCTCAGGCAACTCCTCCATCCTTTTCCCAGCACACTTCTCATCCAAAAGCAACAACCGAGTTGAACCCCTCCACTTCCTCGTAACCCTAAACTCCTCCCCGAGCAACCCACTCATATCCTCCTCCCCCTCCTCCTCAACTACCTCCACCACACAAAACTCACTCTTCCCAACACCCTCCCTCTCTCTCCTCCCCCCTCCCTCCCTCTTTCCCCTCTTCTTCTTCTTCGGCGGCCTAGATATCCTCGCCAAATTCCTAAACCTAACAAACCCGCGCGAATTAAACGTCCTCGCCAGCTTATCTCTATACAAAACCGGACTCAACAACTCGCCGTCTCCCTCACCTTTCCCAACAATTCGCCGATCAAGAGAGACTAAACTACTCTCGTCTTCATCATCTCCATCACTAAGGAGTTTTTTGAACCCGTCTTCCATTTCGTCGCCTGGAATCAGAGGCGAGGCCAGGAATTAGACATTGAGGTGGCCAATGTAAGTACAATCAAGAAAAAAAAAAAGAAGAGAGATAAGTTTTTTTTTCGTCCTCACCTGGAACCCTAGCGATGTTGCGAATTCGAGGCCAGTTCAAGAGGTGGCCACGCAGGCGGCTTTCGAGGTCGAAGCAGCGGTCCGACGGGACGCGGAGGGCGGCGATGTCGTACGCGCGAGTGAAGAAGTCTCTGTCCATTGAGTAGTCGAGTTCTGTTTCTCCTTCTCCCTGTTCTTCTTTTAAGTGAGGCGGACGGTGGTGGGGGGATCTGTGGCCTTTGCGGAGGGAAGGCCCGTAGGAGAAGGATTGGTCAAGGGTTGCGGCGGCGGCGGGGAGGAGAGAGAGGGAGAGGGGTTTGGGGAAGAGGAGGCGGGGAGGAGAGAGAAAGGGAGAGGTGAGTGAGTGGGAGAGGGGGAGGAATTTGGTGAGCATGGTGCTGGTGGGTCGAGCACGGAGCATGAGTTTTTGGCGGCGATGGGAATTTACCCGGGAAATATAACAGTCAAGTGGTGGAAGTTGCCCGCGGTTGAGGCAGGGCGGCCCACTTAACAAAAATTCTCCCCTTTGTGCAGGCACGTTCGTACATTTCAATTTTGGATGATTCGGATTTGGAGTAAAAAAAAAAACAGAAGAAAGAAGAGAGAGAGAGAGTGATGGGATGAGGAGAGAGAAGGTTTTAATCTGAACCGTCTACTACACTTTTGAACAGTCAAAAATGATTATTTAGACACCAAATGAACACAATCACATGGTACCCATCCAATACTTAAAGTTTAAAAATACAACAATGTGCACAATATTATAGTACAAATCATGCTAATGTGACACTTTTTTATCGAAATTTGTTAGAGTATTTTATTTTAAAAAAATAAAATAATATTTTGTGGGAATACTAAAATGAAATAATGTTATGTTGACATGCTGATTGCTGAATAGTACAATATTGTCTGAATTGATGTGCTTATAACCTTACTCATGAATTTGGTGATTGGAGGCTTTGATGAAAGGTGCATGTCCGGAGGTAGGGATAAATAGGGGATTAGAAGAGTTGTTTTTGTTCTACTAAAGGTATACAGTTTGTTTGGTTTAAGTTTTGAAAAAAGTTTTTTTGCTAATAAGTTGAGAGAAATAGATTAAAAAAAATTAAATTTATAATTTGAGAGAGAATTTATTAGAAGGACTATACACATAGACATGAGTTGCATCTAGAGACCCAAAGTGAATACAGTGCTTTTTAATTAATAATAATAAACTCATAGATGTATTAAAAGTATATTTCATTGTGCTATTAATAAAGAAGACATTTCCCCAACTTACGCAAATTGCACCTATTTAGACCAAGTTTATCAGTCATTAGGTAAAAAAAAAAGTGCTAAATAGTACATATTTTTCATTTTACCTACTTATATTTCTTTCAACACTACACCAATACTCTTTATTTTATCTATTCTTGAATATAATATTATTAGTTAATTCATTATGTGGTGAAGTAGAGGAAATAATAGTAACCAATTAGAGAAGAGAGAAAAAGTGCAAAAAGACGAAAAAAAGAATAAAATAATCAAAACCTAGTGAATAGTTCTTCGGTACTTATGCCTAAGTACTGTAGCTAAATTCATTTTACTTGGGCATATACCTAAACTGCTGCATGGATGTTTTTGTGTGTTTGACACTCTAAAATGTCTAAAAATGCACTTTGCCTACTCTGATGTACTTGCTCTTATGCAACAATATCAATAACAATGTTAGATGTGCAAAGCATTTACCTCACCGCGAATATTGACCAAGCAACAGCGCAACAAACAAGAAAAATTTGTCGCAACTCTATATTTTTTCTAACAAGAAAAAAATATATGCAGATACACTCGAGATTTGTAAAAGAGAATCAATCCCCTTCTGCCAAAAAAATCCTATAATATGACCTAATATCTTGCCAATCCAAAAACAAAAAAAAAGATTCGTTCACTCTAATTTGTTACAATAATCGACTGTGATTTCTTTCAAGCAGCCCTTCCATGATGACCTTCTTCTTATGCTCTTCCGAGCCTATCTCCGGCAACTCAATGCGGCATCGAGCAGAATCAATCCGTTTATTGGGGCCATCGAATAGTAAAAACAGCATCGAAGTGCAGAATATTGCGCATACTCTCCCCCAAAAGATCAAGACCGAAAAAGAAACGAGAAACATACACAATCCAATATCAACGCGACGATACTCCCTAACATTATCTGTCGATATGAATCTATCGATTCGCTCTGATTCTGCTGATCCCGCTCCAAACGATTCCTTGTGTTCTGACCAAGGTGCAGAGTCCAATGCGAGGGAGGAAACACGAGAGGAAGACAACGAATGATCAGTTGAATAAGTTGTAGGAAACGAAGAGTCCAGCGAAGAAGACCAATAACTGTAGTTTGTTTTCCAATCGCCCGCTGCTGAAGAGTCCCTCTTTGAAGCCTTTACCTGATCATGGGATGATTTTGAAACCTTCTGGCTAATCTCCGAGGACATGTTGATGTTTGATGAATTTGAAATTTGTCGAGCTTTTCTATTACGAGAAGACTTCTTCGTCTGCTCATAAAAGTACAAATGGTAATAAGAGCAATGCTATACACACTTGAGCCATCGAGATATATCAAACTGATCTTGATTCCGAAAATTTTGGAACCCTTTTTCAGTTATCTCAATATGAAAAAAAATTGAAGAATAATACTAGAATAAGCCGGATCTATGGAATTTGAAGGCAATGAAATTCAAAAAAATAATAATAATAAAGGATCAAAATTCGAACAATTTTACTTTATTTTGTTGGTTATATTTTGAAGTTTGTCTGATGAGTATATTTTTTTAGCACTCTTAGCCTAGCCCTGGACGACCAACATGTGTTAGACTTGGTTGCCCAGACTAGCCGCTCTACCCAAGGGAAATACCCGGTCGGCGGAAAGGATACCCTGTCGGTTTTGCACCACGTTCACATTATTGAGGTTCACGAGCAAATAAGCTCAACCAACCGCAGGAAACTACCCCATCATTCCCACGGGCTGGGTCCATGACCCAGATGTTAGCACTAGGTTATGAGCCATGAGGTGCTTATAAATATTGGTAGGCTCGATACCCACAGGTACGCACTCTGTTTCATTTCCATACAGAGCATTTAACTTATCTTTGCCACTTCTAACTTAATCAACGGAGGGTCCACGACCGGTTAACCTCCCCAGTCATCGGGCTTGTTTTGCAGGAACTCGGCTATGGAGCTCCGGGTGATCATCCAATTTATAGCGTTAACATTGTCTATAATGATGTTTCTTTCTTTCACTTTTTGCTGTTTCGGTACTTTTGGCACGGAGTATATATGTATAATGTTAAAAGAACACAAAGTTTGAAAAGAAAAGAAGATCAAAACGGCAAAACCGTTACGAATCCAAAAAAAATCGAACAAGCCACTATATTAGAGAAATTCAAATTTCAAAAAACTAACCAACGAGGCGTCAAACAAGACGGCTTTGACTGCTGCAGAAAAGCTCCGGTGAGACCTCTTCTTGTTGCTCCGGTCGCCGCCGGCATCGCCTCCCTCCGAATAAACCTTTCCTTTCTCTCCCGAAAGCGAATTCGAAATCTTCCCCGATTTGCCTTTACCGGAGATGCTGGTAAAAATTGAATTCCCGGACCCGTCCGTGGCGTCCGGTTTGATTGGATCGTCGTCTATAGCGGCCGGTCTAAAACACTTGAACAACTTATTCCTCACTCTGTTCTTCACGGAGGCCATTATTACAAAATAACAAGTGAGAGCGAGAGCGAGAACGAGAACGAGAGCAAGTTAAGTGTATTTGTGAGACCGATATGAGATATCGAAGGGACGCGTTCGTGCGCGGTGCTGGTGGCGTTTCGCAATCAGGATTCAGGGTGCGGCTCTGCAACTCTAATACCAACTGTAGTAGTATTGTATGTATTACAGTGAGTTGTCCGACTATAAATAGGGTGAGAATCATGAGATAGGCTTATTCACGGAGCCACGATAAACAGACTGTTCACGGAGCCGTGCGATCTTGGCGGTCTGTTTCGACTTTGGACGGTTCGGATTTAAATAAAAATTATTTTTCAAAAATATAAAAATATTTCATTAACATCTGAACTGTTTAAAACACTCTCGGACGGTCGCAATTCAACTATGTAAATAATTGTTTCGTGGAACTCTCCGTTAAATTTTTTTCCTCAAAAAGGATATCAAGTAATCAGCCCACAATCCCAAGTTGGGATTGTAAATTAATTACTCTTTTGTAAAAAAATAATAATAATTCCTATCTACTTGTCCATTCATTTATGGCCAATCAATTACGTAATCCCAAATTCATAAAAAACGAATTTTTTAAATTCAAATTAGTCAAAATTTTATTCATCTTCGGTTGCGTACACAACCAAGTAGTAATTGTTCGGTTTCATGTGTTTCAGAGGTTGTTCGATCTGCTAGACACACGTGAAAGTTTTTATATTCAAGTGGGTCTTTTACAAAGAATTTTTGGGTGCCGCATCATGTGGTGCCCGAGTTGCACATCCTGGCCGTCCACTTCAGTTTTGGATTACTCAAATTTGGAGAGAGAGTGGTGGGTGAGAGGAGAGAGAGAGTTTCAATCTAGGCCGTCCAAAACACTTTTAGACGTCTCAGATGCACTGCTCGGACACCACGTAGGCACGACCACATGGTATCCATCGACACCCAAAAGTTTATCGTCTTTTACAGTTCGCGTATACAACCTAAAAGACTTATAATAAGCTTGGATATTTTTGGTACGAATCTCTCACTAATGCGATGACTTTGAATCGCACCAACATAAAGAGTCTGGCCTTACTGTGGCACATCAAGTAATAATTGTATATTTGTATCCAATCCATGTTGAACTGTCTCTAGAACAATGGCCAGAAATGTGGTACTTTTGACGAGAAAAATTGGATTTCATTGCCAAGGTCGCCAAATATAAAACTAATTAGTTTTTTTATTTTTAAAGAATCCATATATTTTAAAAATAAGTATTCTATATCGACATATAATATACATTGATTACTTAAAAAAATATTGAAAAATAGTAATATATATGTATTTAGGAAGTGGCTGAGTCGGTGATGGATTTGGGTTACATATAGGCTTGGCGCATGGGTCAAACCGAGGAACAATTGGGTCGACATCTAACCCATCGAATGGAGGTGTAGGCCATGTGACTAGGGCGGGGTGCTATTGGTGCGATATTTAGCCCATAGAATGGCGGTAAGGCCATGCGACTGGGGCGGGGATGCCACTGGCCCAACACAAGATCTCCACATGGATACCAAGTGACATGGCTAGATGACGCAGAGCTTGCTTACGTGACAAACGACGAATGTCATTCACAAAGGTGGATGTAGGTGATTGCCATCAACTATATACCGAACACAAAGGTGAATGTCATTCACAAAGGTGGATGTAGGTGATTGCCATCAAAGGTGGAGTATCCACAATGCTATAATTAAAAGTAAAAGATTTTTAAAGTTAACAATGTTGGTGCAAAATATAGCTCACAATGCTATAATTAAACTTAACAACCTCCTTAGAAATAATCAAATTTTGAGCTTTGAATAACCAAAATTAACAACCTTTTGACAATAACCAAATTTAATAGACCCTATATGTTCTTAATCAAATACACCAATTATTATACAAAATTGTTCTCTCTTCCCTTTTCCTCTCTCTCTTTCTTTTGAACAATATTTTGGAAAAAAAATTATTTTACTAAAAAATTAATTTTTTTTCTAAAATAGTTTTTTCCAAAAAAAATTTTCAAATTCTATTTTCTATTTCTAGTAAATAGTTTTTATTAGTTTCAAAACTATTTTTAGAAAATTTATTTTCCATTGTTCACAGTTTTTAGTTTTTTGTAATTTGAAAATATGATTTAACAAGTTTTGGTTCCAATTTTGATTATACCATTGTAGATATCTACATTGCTAACCTTAACGATCTCTTAGATGAATAATCAAAAGCTGATGTGGCATCTTTTGGTTATCAATTTTTGATTATAGCATTGTGGATACTCTAAGGTTGTTAAAGTTAATAATGTTCTCTCAAAAAAGTACTCACAGTGACATAACTAAACTTAACAATCTCTTAGTAACTCATCAAATTTTGACCATTGAATAATCAAAATTAGCAACTTTTTGCCAATAACCAAAAGATTCTCTCTCTTTCTCCCTCTCTCTCAATAATGTTTTTAGGAAAACTATTTTTGAAAGTTCCTTTTTTTTTACAAAAACAGTTAGACTGTTTTTCAAAAACTACTTTTTTATTATTAAAAACTATTTTTTTTTAAACTGTCTTTTTTTTTTTCCCAAAAACTGTTTTTTTTTAACTTTTTTGGAAAAGTGTTTTCCACAATAAAAGTTTTCAAAAAATTCTTTTCTATTTCTAATAACATGTTTTTATTAGTTTGAAAACTATTTTAAGAAAAATATTTTATATGGTGACAATTTTTAAAATTTTACAGGTTGAAAAGATGATGTAGTAAATTTTGATTATTCAATGTTCGATTATGTCACTGTGGATATCTACATTGCTAATCTTAGCAATCTCTTAAATGGATAACCAAAAAGTGATGTGGCAACTTTTAATTATCCAAATTTGATTAGTCCACTGTGGATGCTCTTATACTTTTGGTTATTCCACTGTGGCTGCTCTAACAGTGGAATAAGTAAAACAAAAAATTGTTAAAGTTAGTAATGTTTGATCAAAAAAAGTGCTCAGAGCATCTACAGTGGAATAAGCAAAACAAAAGATTGTTAAAATTAGCAATGTTTGATAAAAAAATGCTCATATTGGAATAATCAAACTTAGCAACCTCTTAACAACTCATCAAATTTTGGCTCTTCAATAATCAAAGCTAGCAATATTTTGTCAATAACCAAATTTTATTTCTCAATCAAGTACACCAATATTACACAAAATCTCTCTCTTCCACTCTCTCTCTCTCTCTCTCAGCAATGTTTTTAAAAAACTGTAACTTTCATATTTTTTTTCTGTTATTTTCTGAAACTTTTTTTTTTACAAATATCAAATTTTTCAAAATTTTTAAAAACTGTAAGTAAATAAAGTGTTTTTTTCAAAAAAACTATTTTTGAAATTTCAAAACTCTTTTATAGAAAACTGTTTTTTACGCAAAATCCATTTGTAAAAAATTGTATCTATAGTTTTTAAAATTTCAAAACTATTTGTGTAAATACAATTCTTTCAAAATTTCTCCAAATTGTATATACAGTTTTGAGTGAACGAAGTGTGTGTTTTTTGAAAAACTATTTTTTGTTTCGAAAAACTATTTTTTTAACTGTTTCTAACATAAACTGTTTTTTTCCTTCAAAAATTGCTTTTTCAAAAAATATGCGTGAAATGAAGAGAAAAAGTTTGGAGGGCCCATTGGTTTTAATTATGGGCAAAAAAAACCAATGTGGGATTTAACATTATTAACTTTAACAAATTCAAAATGGATAATCAAAATCTAATGTGGTATGTTTTGACTATAGTCTCTAGCTCTACTTAAGGTAGAAATTAATACGCCCATATTATGATGTTAAAGAAGCTGTGTACTCCTCCTTTCTTGAGCTGGGACTGACATGAGCATTGAAGTGTCATATGACTGTGTTGTTTGGGCTGAATTAACTCAAATCAATTGACAAATAATTGTGTGCGGGCGTGCCAGAAAAGAAATAACTTCAAAGAAGAAATTACTCTTTTCAAAATGATTTGAAACCACTAATTTCAATCAGGCAATTGTGTTATCCGTTCGATTACCTCAACTAAGAGGATTTTTCCTTAAGGTATCAACCAAATAAAAGATTGACGCGCTTCGAAATCAGAAAAGATGATTGAACACAAACAAACCTGAATCTAATCAAAGGTAAGTTTGTATACAAACACTCTTAAGATTCTATCAAGAATAATAAAGAAATGCAAGCTCACTGAATTTAATCAAAAGCGAACTTGCAAACAACTATTCTTTGGTAAGAAAAGAGCTTAAAGGAAATAAGAAAACTTGAATTTAATCGAAAGTAGTCTTACATGCAAATAAGCCTTCAACTTACAAAAAGACCCTACTCTAAACTAAAACTAATCTAAGATAGATCTCTGAGCAATCATTTTGTATGAATTGTCAGATGATATGGATTTTTTGTGTCCTTGATCTCTTCAATTGCTTCTTCTATTTATAAACGCTGAACTTGCCTTCGACCCCCACGTCTTCGATTGATATCCACGTTGGCCACATAAAACGGTTGAGGGGGGTCTTCGAACGGTTACCCTGATATTTCCAGAATTCCTTCTTCCCCTGCTTGCTTCGATCATGGTGTTCATGGCCACTTCCTGGATCGTGGTTCCTATTTTCAAGCAACGTGAATCAATGCAACGTGTTTGCTTTCCAAAATGATTCCCTGCAATTGCATCTAATTTCCGTTATAAAACAAGGCAGTGAGGACACCGTTCGATGATCGTAAAGTCCAATTTAATGGTTAGATCTAATAACCTCCCAAATCATCGTTTAATTACTACTCAAACGACACCGGTTTACTTTAAAACGACACCGTTGGTCATAAAACAGTGTCCTTTCTAACTCCCGCAATCTTCTGTAATTGGTACTCGAATGGGACAGGTTTTATGCAACCACCGTACCGTTCGGGGCCACGTGGAATTTTTTCATTGGGTAGCACTTTTTAGGATGTAAACACACCCCCCGCATTAACATTTTATTTATGCTAAATAAATGTTAATGGCACACGTTCTCTGCCCATATCCCTTCAACTTCGGATGCACGAAGCTTGACAGGACTTCATTCCCATGCACGTCTATTGAGCTTCCCAAAGATAGCTACAATAATTTCCCTATAAATGGCAGTTAATGATAGGGTTTAACGAATTACATTACCCCTCATAAACCCCTTCGAATTTGAGTTTTCCCTTATTAAGGAATCTTAAGTTTATGGACTCTCTTCCAGAAATCAATCTTATCTTGGACAATCTCGATTGCCAAACTCCTTCTCCTCACATGTCTCCTCCAAACTCTCCTCGAATGTTAGCAAGCAAAATCCTTTCGGATCGAACATTCCATACCCCCAACCCATCCACCACAGGTTGGGACTCCTCTTTAACCCGTTCGAATTCGCTCGATGGGTCCAACTGGGGCTCATGGGAAGAAAACCCTACTAATACCAACACTGGCACCATTCTGGTCCGGTTCGATCAGCCTGATCCCACACCTCATAAATTCCATCACTTTCGAACCCTTTTTGCGAGTCAATTCCTACCCCTGAGTGGTAACGACACCGTTCACATGGGCATGCTCGAATCCATTTATTCCTCTCTCAAATTTTCTCCTTTCCTCAAACAGGAAGAAAACTATCTTGGGCCGGCCCCTTATTGCGACTTCAAACGCATGGCCCAAGCCCAAAAAACCCTCTGGCTCACAGAGGTGCAAACCCCATACTTCCCAGCTGACTTCGAAGAGACTAACAAGTTAATTCCTCTTCCTGAAGAGCCCGACTGGTTCAATGAGGTGAATAACCTTGCCATTAACACCCCTCATTTCCAATGGCAATATGGTTATTCCATCTACTCTGCTGACAAGAGCAAAGCTTTGCAGCTTCTTGCAGCTTTCTCCTTTCTGGATATCCATATCCTGGAAGAACAAGTCCCACTCACCAATTTCAAATGGGCTTGTGAAACACTGGTGCTATGTTCCATCCCTTCTGTGGTTTCCTATCAAATCCACTGCTTCCTGGACTTCTTACCAGTGATCAAGTCATGGCTCGAAGCCAATACTGCTGCGTATTGCTTCGATCAAACCCTTCAAGACTATGCTCTTACTAAGGAAAGGATTGAAAAACTGCATGACCAAATCCATAACTTCACTACTGAGTCCTTCGAAGTGGTGCCTGGCCATGCTGACAAAAAGCTTCGAAGGCGCTTCAAAAGGCAACAAATGAAGCGTCCAACAAAAGAGGCTCGGCTTCGAAGGAAAGCCAAAGCTTTGGTGCTCCGCTTTAGGCCCCTGCTGGAGAAGAAATTGGAGTCAGACTCCAAGGAAGACATGAGGAAAATGGAGCTGAAATTCCTCCAGTTTGCATGGAACAAGTTCCATAGCCTTGTTACTTGGTCCTTTCCTCATTACTTTGAGAATAAAAAAGCAACCGCTCAGCACCCAAGCCCTTCGAAGGCCTAATTTGTGCTTCTTTTGACCATTTGAATTCCTCCCCTTCCTTCAGTTTCAACAAAGAAGAGAAGATTTTAGTTTTTCCTGCAGTATTAGATATAAATCTTCGAAGGAAATTTAATTGACCAAGAAACCTTTGCAACTCCTTCTTAGAAGAAGGTGGTTTAGCCTCAATGATGGCCTTAGCTTTGTTCTTGTCAACCTGTATTCCTTTACTGTGAACTAGATACCCTAAAAACTTCCCAGCTGATACTCCAAAAGCACATTTTTCTGGATTTAACTTCAGCTGATAGCGTTTCATTTGTTGGAATGTCTTTTCCAAGTGTTGTAGATGATCCTCATCAGAGTTTGACTTCACAATGATATCATCTATGTAACATTCCAGAAAAGTTCCCACTAAATCATGAAAAATAGTATTCATTGCTCTTTGATATGTGGCCCCAGCATTCTTTAGCCCAAATGGCATTTTGACCCATTCGAAGATGCCAATGTTACCTGGGCAGGCAAATGCTGTTTTATGCACATCTCCTTCTGCTATGCAGATTTGATTGTACCCTGAATGCCCATCTAAAATGGATAATATCTTGTGGCCAGCAGAACTGTCCACAAGTGTATCCACATTAGGCATTGGGTATTCGTCCTTAGGAGTCGCAGTATTTAGGTTTCGAAAATCAACACAGATTCTGATAGTTCCATTCTTTTTAGGGACTGGAACTATATTAGATAGCCATTCAACATACCTGGCTGTTCTAATGAAACCTGCATTTAG
Source organism: Rhododendron simsii (assembly GCA_014282245.1). Taxonomy (NCBI): domain Eukaryota; kingdom Viridiplantae; phylum Streptophyta; class Magnoliopsida; order Ericales; family Ericaceae; genus Rhododendron; species Rhododendron simsii. Next base: position 28,338 of record WJXA01000390.1, on the reverse strand, counting down.
AAGTCTCTGCATTTCCTTTTTAACACCTGCAATAGTTTCTGAACTCATCTTCCTGGTTGGTTGTTTCACAGGTTTGAATTGTGGCTTGATAGGTAACCTATGCTCCACCAATCCCCTGTCCAAGCCAGGTAGTTCCTTGTAACTCCATGCAAAGCATTCCTTGTTGGCTTTCAATAGTGCCACCAATTCAGCCTTCATACCAGGCTCAAGCTGTTTATTAGTAAGCACTGGATTGGGGTTTTGTGCATCTCCCAACCTTACTTCTTCCAACAGATCTTGTGATTCAACCCGTTCCTCAGAAGTGAATTGGATTTCTTGCACATGAGGGTTATTGTTCTGCATAACCTCTTCCCATATGTTCTCTTCTTGGATCTTCTGTTCGACCCCCAGAGCAACATACTTTACTAAAGCCAATGAGTTGGCTTTTTCTTCAGCCTCTTTCTTGGATTCACATCCAAGCAGCATCATCTTTTGGGGTGTCTGATTCATAGTCAACAGCTTGTTTCAGCTTCGATTTTAGCTCTGCCAATTCCCCCAGTTCCATCTCGTTGGTTGGATGGGTGGCTGCTTGTAGTAGTTCACTCAAAGGAACTACATCCGATTTGTACATTTCTGCTTCAGCAAAATTTGCCGTGGCAGCAAATGGATGTGGATCAGCTTTGACTCCTTCGACACCCACTTCCTTGCCTTTGTCATACTTAACAATCATTAATTCCTGATGCATAGAGGAAGGAATACATCCGTTAACATGAATCCAGTCTCTTCCCAATAAAGCATTATATTTAGCATATGTGTCAACTACAAAGAAAACGGTATCAGTTTCTATTCCACCTACTGCCAATCTAATGGAAATGATTCCCCTGGCATGTTGGCTTTCCCCAGTAAATCCTGCAATGGATGTGCTGATTGGGATTAATTTTGCTTTTCATTTTCCTAACTTTTTTAAAGTTTGGAAAGGCAAAATGTTCACCACAGCCCCATTATCCACCAAGATTCTATTAAGTGGGACTCCATCAAAGTGTGCAGTGATATACAATGGACGCAAATGTTGTCTCATTGCATTAGTAGGTAATTTAAATGGATATGAAATTTCCACATAATTTAAATCTATTACCAGGGGGTATTCGACGTCGGACATGGAATCTGACACGAAACAAGCACTTTCTTTTGAGCTTACCTCTAAACTTTCTTGATTCTGCTCAATTTCACGTACCAAGTTCTTACCCATCTCGATCTGAGATACTTCTTTTAAGTCACAGTCGTTGCATATGATATTTAACTCCTTATCACTCAGAGTTTCTTCAGAATTCTCTGGCTCGCTCAAGCTCGACCAAGCAGTATCTTGATCTTTGAACGTCTGACCATTTGAGAAGAAATTCATAGAGCTTGGATAGACCATATTAACTTGTACTTCTGGCTGATCTCCAAATTGGATCGTAACCACTTCTTTGATTGGTTTAACTGCTTCGGTCTCCTCAGCACCCTTCTTTTCGAATTCTTGTGTGGATACCTCCATAGGGGAAAAGGTTTCTTCCATCCCCTGTTGTTCCACCACCATGGCCTCGAGCAAACCAGACTGATAACTAGCCAGCGAGTTAGGAGAAAGTGGATCAAGATCTTCTTCGAGCATAGCAGAGGCAACCTTTTCCAAAGTCTCCCTCTCGTGATACTGGGTTCGAAATTCCTCTGGGTCCCTTTCAATTCTGTCGAACCTTGGATTAGGTTTTGCTCGTCTGACTGATTCTTCTCCCGTTGAAGATTCTCCTGACTGGAAGAGCGTATACTTCCTTTGGAGCTTTCTCTTTTGAGTTCTTGAGAGCAATGGAACCATCTGTGGTAATTGAGACTTGGGATCCCTAATCAACACCCAGTTTCCAGAGTTCGAAATTGGTGGCTTGAAAGTTCTGCTCGCATTCCTGTTTGAACCTTTGTATCCTTGAAACAAATCAGGTTTAACTTGCTTCAGAAACCAGTCAGGAACCCCTTTCACCAAGGTGAATTCTTCTTGTTTGGCCTCTTCTTGCGCCTTCGATGTCTGGCCAACATTAGCCTTCTTCGAAGGTGGCAGCTCCCTTCTGTGAATAGCTGGAACAGGGCTAGTAGGCATGTCCCTTTTTGGTGCCAACCAAGACTTGCTGTCACTTGGCTTTGCTTGAACTGGGGCCATTCTTTTCATCCCCATTTCTTTTGGGAAAAAACTTACGCCCTTTCTATCCAAGTCTTTGAAGACCAAATAGTTGGCCCTGCATCCTACACACAGGCACTCCAAAAATGAGGCTTCTAGCATAGGCAGGTGATTATTACCTGAGAATTTCTGCAAAGAAAAACCATCATTGGTTCGCCTATAGGAACTTGGCCTCGCTCCCATGCCTCGAGGGTGGCCAGCGTATGGCTTGCCCCTTCCATATTGAACAGTATTCATGTTCACTGGTACTTCTTTGTCCTGCCAATATTTCTTGACAGTTCGAGCCAGTGAGGAGGGCACACTGGTGTTGACCTCTTCTACCTTTGGAAAAGGCACTGCATCTATCCCCATAGTCTTTTCAGGGAATTTGATTCTTCCTTTCTTGATTTGTTCCTGAATCCTGTCACGAAAAACATTACAAGATTTAGTTGAATGAGACCAAGAATCATGCCATTTGCAATAGGTCTTTCCATTCCTTTCTTCCACTGTGGGCAGTTTCATATTCAAAGGCAGCTTAATGATTTTCTTTCTTAACAAGAAGTCAAAGATCTCATCAGCTTTAGATATATCAAAAGAATATACTTTAGTAATTTCCTTTTGTTTGAACTTCTGCCCAAGAGAGACATTCTTTTGAATTAAGGGCTCACAAACACAAGGTTCGTGCTCTATAATTTCAGCAGCATCTATTTCATAATTAGGATCCCTATAGTATGTTGGATAAGAGGAATTATGCCTATCCATATCTTCCTCTAGCAATGATTCATATCTAGCAACTTTATAGGTTAGGTCTGCAAAGTCCCTGAACTCTGTAGAATCAAACCTCTTTCGAAGCTCTCTTTCTAAACCATCCTGTGCTAATCTCACAAACTCTGCCTCTGGCAGATGGAGTTTACACTTGGTCTTAGCCCTTTTGAACCTAGATATGAAATCTGCTACCTTTTCATCCGGTTTCTGCTTTAGCCTAGCCAAATCTGCCATAGAGACTTCAGGCTCAGCATTAAAGAATTGTGCATGAAATGCCTCTTCCATTTGATACCAACTTGTTATCGATTCTGCAGGCAAGTTTGTGTACCATGCAAAAGCTGGCCCAGACAAAGAATTTGGGAACAATTTCAACTTCATGAAACCATTCTGAGCCAAGTTCTTACATTGGGCAGAAAACCTAGTGATAAGCACCCAATAATGCATATTCTTGGTGCTTAAGTCCTCTAGCATGTTGTGTTTATACTTATATATTGTCGTTTTTATACGATATTGCACGTAAGGTGTGCTTTTAGTAGTTTCAGGTAAAACGTGCAAATAAGACACGTTTGAAGGCCAAGGAATGCTCCGAAAGCTTCTAAGTACCCGAAGACCCTGTCGGTCCCCTAAAATCTGTCTAAGTATGGAAAAATGACTTTCTGAAAAAGTTTCGATTTTCGAGATAAAAAATGGCGGTAATTGATCCTTGAATTTTTCTAAGAGTAACTACAAAGTTACAAGGTTTTACTTAAAGAGCAAGGTCATGTTTTGAGCCATTTTCTCTTGAGAAAAATGTGCAGTTTTCCATTTTGTACTAAAAGTGGGGGTTGACATTTTGATTTAAATGGAATCTTGAAATTCTGGTAATGCCATTGTTTCCAAATGGGGGGTACTTTCTTATTTTCATTAAATAAATTAAAGTAAAGGAAAGGTAAAAGAAAGGTTTAAAATGTAGCCTTTACTTAACTTTAGAGAATGAAAATAAGTGCTGAGAAGCTGAATAGTTGCTGGAAGCTGTTTGCTGAAGCTGAAGCCTGAGTCTGAAATCTGCAGTTTTGAAGAATGTTATCGATAACATTCCATTTGTTATCGATAACATTGGTCCTATTTTGGTGTTTTGAAGAATGTTATCGATAACATTCCATTTGTTATCGATAACATTGGTCCCATTTTGGTCCCGAAGTTGTCCAGACCTGAGGGTATCGATAACATTTGGTTTGAGTTATCGATAACTTGCTTCTCCGGGGGAAGAATTTGAAGGATGTTATCGATACCTTTGCTTATGGTATCGATAACATTGGTCTCCAGCAGATATTTTTACTGCTTTTTGGACTTTCCATTTATGGAATACTTGCCACTTTTGGCAAGTTCAGGGATATTTTGGTAGAGGATGAGTTACCTTGTATAAATAGGCCTTCCTCTCTCCCTCTCTCTCTCTCCCTCGTATAGAGATATAGATAGAATAGGTAGATATTTATGTTTTAAGTCTTTTTCTTTCTAGAGCTCCATTAATGGTTTTCAAGCTTTTGTCTTTAATTCCTTGACAACTCAAGTAAGTTTAGTTCGTTTATTGTTTTCTCGTTCATTAATGTTGTAGCTACTAGTTGGATCTTCATATAAATTAAGTTTATTTTCATTTCTATCGGTTAATCATGTTTTCTTCCTTAAGCAAGCTTTCTAGTCATTTCGTTATGTGTGAGTAGTTAATTGTTCGGTCATGGGGTGAGATGAACCCTATGGATTAGTCGTTTAAATGGTTTCGTCTAAACTTTAGCTCGATTTCAAGGTTTTGAATGAATTTAACTCATGATTTCCTGCACTGATCATGGAGTCGGTGGCTTCTTTGATCAATGAAGTCTATCGCTTTGTGCTACATGCTCGATAATCTTACGCGTGCGAACGATCCATTTTCGTCTCTCACTTGCGTTAAATGAGTTCAGTTTGAATTAATGCCTTGAGTTGAGTTATAAGTAGTCTTCAGTTTTTAATTCTTCAAGTGGAATCCGGACGGTTTCGGTTCACTCATGAGTTAGATGAAGGAACCGTTTTATGGCTAAGTCGTGGGTAAATCAATCCCTTTGACTCGACCATTGTTAATCTAGTTTAATTTCAATTCAATTCCGTTAATCAAATCAATCACCAAGTTGGCCGCTTGAAGGCCTCGCTGCATACTTACCATCTAATCCAAATTAGCTGAAGAAGTTTTCTCTGTGGGAACGATCCCGGTCTTACCGGTTTTATATGCTATCAACGACCTAGCCCTTTGCTCGGGTGCAAACCTTATTAGAGGATAGGTTGCGGTGTTAAGCAAATTTTGGCGCCGTTGCCGGGGAAATCTTATTATAGCTTATTTGGAGGTTCGACAAACCACTGTAAGTATTCCACTTTATTTTACTTTGCGCAATTCATACTTTGTCTAGCGGAGACCTCTAACCGATCATCTTATCAAACTTGAGGTGTAACGAAGCTAGATTAAGTATCGATTGCCTTTTCTTTTTGTTGTCCATATAATGTGGTGGTGGCTTAACCCCACAAAACTGTTTTGAGAGAGGTGGCGGCATAGCCCCTCTAGCCTGTTTACTTTATGTCTTATCTATCTAATAGAATGGTGGCGGCAAATGGGGAAATAGTCCCCATGACTATGTGGGAATCCCCTTATCCCTATCATGCTTATCCATCTTCTTGCATAGTTGCCCCCACCGCTCCTACCGTTAATCTATTTAGTATACAAATGAAATTTTCCAATTTGTTGCCCCGCTTCCATGGCATGGATCATGAACACCCTTACACACATGTTACGGCTTTCAAGGACAAACTTGGTACCCTTGGTGCCATTGTGAAATCAGAGTCTGCGTGGGTGAAATTTTTTTCTCTCTCTTTAAGGGATAGTGCCAAAACTTGGCTCAATTCCTTGAACCCTCAATCTGTGCTGACTTGGGTTGATTTGCTAAGTGCATTCTATAGCAAGTTCCTTCCCATTTTTTATACGTGGGTTCGTAAGAAAAAAATTCAAACCTTTGTTGAAAGAGAGAATGAGTCATTTTATGCATGTTGGGGAAGATACAAGGACTTGCTCAATGCGGTCTCGAATCATGGCTATGAAAATTTCCAAATTGCTAACTATTTTTATAACGGACTTTCTCAAAAGAGTCATGCTTTCATCGATATGTTATGCGATGGAAAATTGTTTGATAAAGAACCCGCTGAAGCCTTAGATTTCTTTGATCGGTTGGCTCAAATTTTACACTCTCGGGTTTTTGTTAAACATTGTCAAGAGTCCAACTCAAATGCCATGGAAGAATATATTGAGCCACCTGTCTTTGTTAATGTTGTTAGTTTCGATTGTGACAGCTCTTCAGAGTCTGCATGGAGTGATGAGCTAATTGATGACATTGAGGTCCCGAGTTCTCCTCATATGGATCCCTCTCTTTGTGATGATCCGGGGGAGAAATGCCTCATCGCTCAGGTTGTCTCTTCCAATCTTTCGTGTCTTGATCTTTCCCCGGAGGAATTACTCCTTGCTCACGAGATGAACCTACTTGATACATCGGGCATCTACTATGAAGATTCATTGGCAAAACCTCTCACCGCTAAGGAAATGGATGCCGAAGTGGATTACTTGTCTTCTTTGTTGGCCAAACAGGATGCTTATGATCCAATCTTTGAAGAGTTGGAGCCCATGGAAGCTACAATTGTTCCTTTGAATTCTCTGTGCCTTGATCTTCTCACCGCTAAGGAAATGGATGGCGAGGTAGATTCCTTACACTCTTTGTTAGAAAATCAAGATGCATGTGGCCCTAATCTTGAGAAGTTACCAATCATAGAACAACTAATTGATTTTCTTGGTGTTGAGGATATTGACTTGGTTTACAATCCTTCTATAGTAGAATTTCTCAACAATTTGAAAATTGATTTTGTTTGGGCTATGCACTTGGTGGAACTTAAGTTTTTGACACGAATTCGACAATTGCTTTACTCAAAGTACTTATTTTTGTGGCATGGTCGGATTCAATTTTTGAAGCAAAGTTTGGAATGGAATGCCATGTTCATCTTATTAGCTCTCATTGGTCCAATCCATGTTTGGATGAAGACGTTTGAATTTGGCACCAAATTTTGTTTTCTTTTTTTTCTTTTTCTCTTTTGATGGTCCGGTATAGCCACCCATCTTTAGCTCAAAGTTGTTGCATGATTTACTCTACGACACTATGAGTTGAATTCGGGGAGAAAAGTAGTACCCGTTTAATCACGTGATGAATTGGTGGATTTAAATACTTGTCAATTTTTGAGCCCGGATAACACGAGCCGAGCGGTACTAATGTCATTTGCTTCTTAGTAGGTAGTTGGTTCTTAAGTCTTTTGCAGGGTAAGCATGCTACCACACCAGCCTTGGTGGTTTAGGTCTAAAAGCAAGGGTGAGTGAGGCATTCAAGAGCCCTAAGCATGGGTGTGATTGCGTGTCACGGTTGTAAGACCAAGAAAGCCCTGGCGATGACCTTATGTGACTAGTTGTGGTTCCGATGGAGGAGCCGAAAGAGTGAGCCTTGGAAGCAGTTCCAATGACGAAGGGAAGCAATGACAAGAAAGCCTCCAACTTGGTCGAGGTATACGGGGGTTGACATTCCCCCGGAGGTACAATCTTTTGTTCTTTCCTCTCAATACTATTGTTCTTCATGCTATGAGGACATAGCATCATTTAAGTTGGGGGGAGGGATATATATACCATATATATGTTCATCATTTTTCTGCTTTTGGTTAATTTTTTAAATTTTTTGTGCAATCCTCCCTTGTTAGTAGTGATTTCGTATGTTAGATACTTTACTTATGCTCAATTGTGTCAATGGCAAGAGTCATGTATCCCCTCGAATTTGGTTGTGTATTTGAATCCATGTCATTTGCATATACATGAATTTTGATGAATAAATTGAGCCTAAAAGTTAAGTCAAGTGTTGTGCATCGCTAGAGTGGAGATTCATTTCTTAAGCATCCCATGCTTTTTGTTCTCATTTCCCGCACTTGCGTAAACAATATCTTTTGTTCATACTCGAGTAGTGTATATATCTTTCATGCATCTTATTGGAGTTGCTAGCGTACTTAGGAAATGATTCAAGGCATTTTTACTTGATTAAACCACATAAGAGTCACCTCGTCCTTATTTTGAACCATAGTCCAAGTCTCTTCCATTGTTGAAACCTAGGTAACCGGATGTTTGGAGGGTTGTTTGTCAATGTTTCTCAATGTTTCAAGGAGGTTTGGGTGGTGTGAATGTGATAAAAGTGGTTGGGATGTGAAAAGGCAAAGAATTGGTATGTGATTCCCTATCTCTCCTTTCCCACTACAAAAGCTAAAATCCAAAATTTTCATCTCCTTCTCCAAAGCCCTCAAAATTTGGCCTCTCAATCTCTCTTACTACAAATCTCAATTCAAATGACCCTATTCTTCAAAGAAAGATCAAAGAAATGCTATGAAAGAGCAAAGTCATATTCGAAAGAGAGTTGAATACTATAATGAGAGGATTGGTGTGTCTCCGGGCTAGCTTACATTCCGGATGAAAAAGAATCCAATGGAAAGGGAAAGCTCGATGCTCAATACTTGAGGAGCCGGATGTGGTTGACGATTATGTGTGTTTGAGTCGGTGGTAGTAGTTTTTCTTTATTTCTTCTTCGTAATTTTGTTTGGTGTTTGGCCGATATGTGGCCATGCCTTGGGTAGTTTAGGGTCGGTAGTGGCCAAGGGTAGATGAACCATGCAAGTATATGGCCACTACATTTTTGTAGTCTCTTTCCCTTTGTATCCAAGGTCGTTATAAGCTAATAAAGTCCTCCGTTGATCTTTTGTACGCTACTTAACTCCGTTTGATACATGATTGATATCTATTGCTTTTTGAGTATGATTTGTCCCTTCTTATGCAAAGTTGTGAATAAATAGCTTTCCGTTCTTTTTTAGCGCTCTTTTGATAGCATGCATAGCTTTTTGTCTCTGGCTCTTGCATTTACTCGCTAGCGCTTATCATGGGATGTATCTTGTATCTTAATGTGTGAAAAGTCGATTAAGAGCGTATCCTTGTGAGTTTTGGAGTCAAAACTCGTTGTGGTGCATGCATGCTTGACTACACTAATGTGACATAGTTTGTTCATCCTAGTTCATGGCATGTTTGTGCGTGGATTGCACATGCTCGAATTTGAAGGGGTGTTTTGGACTCTTGCCAAGTTGTAGTTATTGAGCATAGCTTTTGTATCTTCGTTTTGGGAGGATTGCTTAGCTTAGTTAAATATGTTTCGCTTTAATTTGCTAGGGACTAGCAAAGTTCAAGTTGGGGGGTGTGATAAGCACCCAATAATGCATATTCTTGGTGCTTAAGTCCTCTAGCATGTTGTGTTTATACTTATATATTGTCGTTTTTATACGATATTGCACGTAAGGTGTGCTTTTAGTAGTTTCAGGTAAAACGTGCAAATAAGACACGTTTGAAGGCCAAGGAATGCTCCGAAAGCTTCTAAGTACCCGAAGACCCTGTCGGTCCCCTAAAATCTGTCTAAGTATGAAAAAATGACTTTCTGAAAAAGTTTCGATTTTCGAGATAAAAAATGGCGGTAATTGATCCTTGAATTTTTCTAAGAGTAACTACAAAGTTACAAGGTTTTACTTAAAGAGCAAGGTCATGTTTTGAGCCATTTTCTCTTGAGAAAAATGTGCAGTTTTCCATTTTGTACTAAAAGTGGGGGGTTGACATTTTGATTTAAATGGAATCTTGAAATTCTGGTAATGCCATTGTTTCCAAATGGGGGGTACTTTCTTATTTTCATTAAATAAATTAAAGTAAAGGAAAGGTAAAAGAAAGGTTTAAAATGTAGCCTTTACTTAACTTTAGAGAATGAAAATAAGTGCTGAGAAGCTGAATAGTTGCTGGAAGCTGTTTGCTGAAGCTGAAGCCTGAGTCTGAAATCTGCAGTTTTGAAGAATGTTATCGATAACATTCCATTTGTTATCGATAACATTGGTCCTATTTTGGTGTTTTGAAGAATGTTATCGATAACATTCCATTTGTTATCGATAACATTGGTCCCATTTTGGTCCCGAAGTTGTCCAGACCTGAGGGTATCGATAACATTTGGTTTGAGTTATCGATAACTTGCTTCTCCGGGGGAAGAATTTGAAGGATGTTATCGATACCTTTGCTTATGGTATCGATAACATTGGTCTCCAGCAGATATTTTTACTGCTTTTTGGACTTTCCATTTATGGAATACTTGCCACTTTTGGCAAGTTCAGGGATATTTTGGTAGAGGATGAGTTACCTTGTATAAATAGGCCTTCCTCTCTCCCTCTCTCTCTCTCCCTCGTATAGAGATATAGATAGAATAGGTAGATATTTATGTTTTAAGTCTTTTTCTTTCTAGAGCTCCATTAATGGTTTTCAAGCTTTTGTCTTTAATTCCTTGACAACTCAAGTAAGTTTAGTTCGTTTATTGTTTTCTCGTTCATTAATGTTGTAGCTACTAGTTGGATCTTCATATAAATTAAGTTTATTTTCATTTCTATCGGTTAATCATGTTTTCTTCCTTAAGCAAGCTTTCTAGTCATTTCGTTATGTGTGAGTAGTTAATTGTTCGGTCATGGGGTGAGATGAACCCTATGGATTAGTCGTTTAAATGGTTTCGTCTAAACTTTAGCTCGATTTCAAGGTTTTGAATGAATTTAACTCATGATTTCCTGCACTGATCATGGAGTCGGTGGCTTCTTTGATCAATGAAGTCTATCGCTTTGTGCTACATGCTCGATAATCTTACGCGTGCGAACGATCCATTTTCGTCTCTCACTTGCGTTAAATGAGTTCAGTTTGAATTAATGCCTTGAGTTGAGTTATAAGTAGTCTTCAGTTTTTAATTCTTCAAGTGGAATCCGGACGGTTTCGGTTCACTCATGAGTTAGATGAAGGAACCGTTTTATGGCTAAGTCGTGGGTAAATCAATCCCTTTGACTCGACCATTGTTAATCTAGTTTAATTTCAATTCAATTCCGTTAATCAAATCAATCACCAAGTTGGCCGCTTGAAGGCCTCGCTGCATACTTACCATCTAATCCAAATTCGCTGAAGAAGTTTTCTCTGTGGGAACGATCCCGGTCTTACCGGTTTTATATGCTATCAACGACCTAGCCCTTTGCTCGGGTGCAAACCTTATTAGAGGATAGGTTGCGGTGTTAAGCACCTAGCAATATGTTCTATAGAAGATTGTCTCCCATCCCCATAAAACAAAGTAAAGTCTGGGATCTTAAATTCTCTAGGGATCTGAAATGTTGTGTCAACCCATTCTGGATATGGTTTTCTATAGATTTGAGGTTGTACCCCCCGAGTTCGAGGCCCACAAACTTCTTGTATGAGATCCATAACCTGATCTCTTAGTATTGGGTTGCCTACAAGGAAATTTTGTTCTTGATTTCCTACCGGTGGATTTGGTTCTACCAAGTCATCTCTATGCTTTTCCCTTATAGTGCTAAAATCCCCTTGGTTTTCTCTGGGAAGTCTCCCATACCAAGGTTGCTGCATTGGGTCAGCCGTAGTATTCACCCGAGCTGGCCTATGGCTTCCATAAACCGCTGTGGTGGGATTTTTGGTATTTGGGAGACTTTGACGGGAAGGCTGTGCGTTATCCCTCGTTTTCTCAGGTCTATAACCTCGTTCTATCTCTACATCATCCTCCCATCCCCCGAGTGTGGGTTCGAAAAGAGGATTAACGCTTTGCCTGTCTCTGGCATTTCTTGGAATCCCAATAGGAATTCCATGAGATTGATCTGGGATTTCGAAGACAGGCTTTGTAGGCTTTAAAGGCTCATACCAAGATTGTGGTATTTCCTCTGGATACATTTTTTCCTTACCCTTTCTAGACCTTATCTTACCCTGACCAACATCCTCTCCAAGCCTTCCTTCGAAGGGACTTTGGTGAGTAGTTGAATTAGCATGATCATCTAGCCCAATATTCCCTGGACTGTTTCTTGTTACCTCTAAGTTGGGCAACCTACTTCTTATGCTTTTGATCATGGCTCTTTGGGTTTGAGCCATCTCTCGAAAAACTATCATCATTTCTCTGAACATTTCTTCCTTATCATGGTCTTTACCACTGGCTTGTCCCTTTTGGAAATTTGGAGGCCCTTCATAAGGAGGTACTTCATAAGAAGGCTCCTCATAAGGGAGCTCTCCCATTTCGGAAGCCAATTGGGGGAACTCATGATTCATAGGTGTTCCCTGTTCCGTGGCCTGTTCTGGCACAGCTTGTTCCTCTGGCACTTGACCACCAACAGGTGTCCCTATCTGCTTTCGAAGCCTTGGCATTCTGGCACCTTCGAGGTCCCACCGGGCGTGCCAAAAATTGTTTGGGCTGAATTAACTCAAATCAATTGACAAATAATTGTGTGCGGGCGTGCCAGAAAAGAAATAACTTCAAAGAAGAAATTACTCTTTTCAAAATGATTTGAAACCACTAATTTCAATCAGGCAATTGTGTTATCCGTTCGATTACCTCAACTAAGAGGATTTTTCCTTAAGGTATCAACCAAATAAAAGATTGACGCGCTTCGAAATCAGAAAAGATGATTGAACACAAACAAACCTGAATCTAATCAAAGGTAAGTTTGTATACAAACACTCTTAAGATTCTATCAAGAATAATAAAGAAATGCAAGCTCACTGAATTTAATCAAAAGCGAACTTGCAAACAACTATTCTTTGGTAAGAAAAGAGCTTAAAGGAAATAAGAAAACTTGAATTTAATCGAAAGTAGTCTTACATGCAAATAAGCCTTCAACTTACAAAAAGACCCTACTCTAAACTAAAACTAATCTAAGATAGATCTCTGAGCAATCATTTTGTATGAATTGTCAGATGATATGGATTTTTTGTGTCCTTGATCTCTTCAATTGCTTCTTCTATTTATAAACGCTGAACTTGCCTTCGACCCCCACGTCTTCGATTGATATCCACGTTGGCCACATAAAACGGTTGAGGGGGGTCTTCGAACGGTTACCCTGATATTTCCAGAATTCCTTCTTCCCCTGCTTGCTTCGATCATGGTGTTCATGGCCACTTCCTGGATCGTGGTTCCTATTTTCAAGCAACGTGAATCAATGCAACGTGTTTGCTTTCCAAAATGATTCCCTGCAATTGTATCTAATTTCCGTTATAAAACAAGGCAGTGAGGACACCGTTCGATGATCGTAAAGTCCAATTTAATGGTTAGATCTAATAACCTCCCAAATCATCGTTTAATTACTACTCAAACGACACCGGTTTACTTTAAAACGACACCGTTGGTCATAAAACAGTGTCCTTTCTAACTCCCGCAATCTTCTGTAATTGGTACTCGACTGGGACAGGTTTTATGCAACCACCGTACCGTTCGGGGCCACGTGGAATTTTTTCATTGGGTAGCACTTTTTAGGATGTAAACATGTGTACGACCGGTTTGATACTAATCAGTGATTGGTTTTAGAGACTTAGCTCTGTTTGAAAAGCATGGAAAGAAAAGAAAAAGAAAGAAAAATTTGAAAATTTTCCCTTCCATTGTTTGGTTGGAAGAGAAATAGTGAAGAAAATAAGAATTTCAAGTGTAGTAAATAGTAAATTTTTCCTGCCATTTTACTTTTTTTTCCGTGGGTTCCAAACAAAGCCTTTAAAAGGTCTAAGAGAGAGAGTGTGTTTAAATCGGATCCGACTCATACAAGAGATGAGAGGCAGAATCGGATGGGCATGAGCGAGTTGTGGGTGCATTGCCTATGAGATGAATAAAACCTCCTAATTCTCATTTATTTATTTTCATTAAACTTGCTAGTCGAATAAAAAACCAAAGAAAAACAGTTTTTTCTTTTTATATTTTTTGGAAAACCCCGGCCTCTGTTTTAAAGAGAAAATCTTATTCACAAAAGTTATGTAAATACGGTTTTACGGAGCAAATCACGACCGTTTTTATTAACATCCAAATCATCTAAAATATTGTTTGGACCATCGCGATTCATTTCCTAAGGAAGTATCTCTCGTTCCTTTTTTATAAAACCGTTCCCCAAGCGACCATAAAGCACTAGCCTGAGGACTCCGAAAGAGCTTTTCTTTGACGTGCTCTATAGAAAGACTTCCTTCCTTCTAGTCTTTCGGCGCAAGGGCACTTGCTCAACCTTAGAGCAAAGCACACAAGTTTCCCTCCATTATTCATCGATCCGATTCCCTCAATCTTCACTCCATCCCCTCCCTCTCTCTCTCTCTCTGTCCTTCGATTTGCACAGAGCGGATTTTCAACTCAAGCATGGAACTGCTGCGAGCGAACCTCCCTCGAGTTCGAATCCCAGAGCCGACTAACCGCATCTACAAACATGAGTGCTGCATTTCCTTCGATACTCCGGTATTCGCTCTACCTTTCGCTACTTCTCGTGAAACTATCTTCTGTTTGGTTTCTTAGAGAGTTTGTCAAAAAAATAAAAATTCATGAACTTAGTCTCCGAACACTTGACTGTATGAAAAAGTGAATACTTATATAACATTCGAAGTGCCTCGTTAGAGGTAGTTGGCCTTATTAGTCAACACCAAGTCACATAATTCTCGTGCGGGTGTGCGAGCGTATAAGCATCTTTAAAACTCATGCCAAACAATTGAAATCCGTAAGAGTGAGGATTGCACAGTATGAGGATTGAGAGCGGAAGAGCAAGGCAGTTTGATGGATTATGCGACTATGGTCGACACATAGAGCCGAGCTATGATGTGATGTTTCACTATTGTGCGTGTTTATGTATCTAAATTTGCTGTATCAACTTAGGTTCTATTATTCCGTGCATATCAGTTTTTAAACTGAGGAGGTGCATTGCTTTGGATACTCTAGCAAGTCTATTTGTGACTTTTGTTCACATCTTCCGAAATTTTTACTTGTCTGGTTGCTGAGATTTTTATTTTATTTTTTGAAATTAAGAGACTTTACATTGACCATTTACCTATTTTTATCACCGTGAACGTGAGGTGAATAAATTCGAAAATACTTTCACTTAGTCTGTTTTTAGTAATTGCATTGCACCTCGTTAAAGCTAGCGGGCTTTATCAATCAACAAAGAGAGCCGACTTATGAGATGAAGTTTGTGTGCGTGTGTATTAAAACTTGTTGGCTTTATCAATCAACAAAGAGAGCCAACTTATGAGATGAAGTTTGTGTGTGTGTGTATTAAAACTTGTTGGCTTTATCAATCAACAAAGAGAGCCAACTTATGAGATGGAGTTTGTATGCGTGTGTGTTAAAACTAGTCAGCTTTATCAATCAGCAAAGAGAGCCAACTTATGAGATGAAGTTTGCTTGGGGGGGGGGGGGGGGTTGCGGGGTGTTTGGTATATGCATAAGTTTTCTACATGTCCATGTTTTTGAATTTGTAAGGAACGTAAGGTACTATTGTTTCATTGATGTGACTGTTTTAATTGGCATGTTTTTGCTAATTTTTACAAAGACGAGGTTCTTAAAAGTGAGAGTGAACACGAAGCTTACTTTTCCTATTGATTTTTAATTTTTTGTTTGGCAACTGAAATGAGGGTCACTTTCTTTACATTGAAACTACATGTTTTTTGATGATGATGTATTTGTGCATCTTTCAGAAGTCTGAAGGTGGCCTATATATCGACATGAACACATTTCTTGCCTTTGGGAAGGATTGTGTGGGTTGGAATTTTGAAAAGACTGGGAATCCGGTTTATTTGCACATAAGGCAGACAGTAAAGCTGGTTTGTGAAGACAGGCCTTTGAAGAAACCGACACTTTTGGCTATAGGTAACTCAGTTAACATGGTAGATGCTTGTGTGGCACAAATATGTGCCGGTACCAATTCAGGATTTGATTGTTGATTTATCTATTACTCCCTCCGTCCCAATTTGTTTGCTTATTACGGGAATTCTCCCATTTTATTGACTCAAAGGCTTTGGGTTGAAAAGTGTATAGATTTCCAAAAAATACCCTTTAGAACACAATTACATTAATAGTTGTGTTAGAATTTTACACTAAAAGGTTATAATTGAAACTTTGCCCTTTTGGTGATTTCCAATTATGGAAAATTGCAAACAATTTGGGACAGCCCAAAACGGAAATGTGAGCAAACAAATTAAGTACTGCGATAACTGTTGAATCACTATATGAATTCTTTCAAGTTTTCATCCACCGAGGTGTGTCGTGGAGTTTTTCATTTGCAATAAAGACGTGTAGATGGCCATTGCATTGATGAGAGTATGATTCGTTCTAGAAGCTCATGCAATGGTGTATAGGAGCTCTAATGAATAGGTGGAGAATATAACAACTCACATTCTATCAGCTGATTCATCTCCCCTTTGCTGGCATTCCATTTTGCATGCGATATTTGGTAATCTTCACATATGAGGGAGGGAACTTTATTGGTGGTTATTTCCCCAAGTACTAGATATCATTTGCAAGAGAGAAAAGGGAAACATTTGGTACTAGATATTGTTGTTGCCGTTGTTGGATCTTAGATCCAACCTCTGTTTGCTGGAAGTTTTTCTTGCAGGTTTTGTTGGCGCTTCTTGGGTTCCTATTGGTTCTCGGACTGTGGCGGTGGTGGGGCTGCTCGTTTCTTGGATGTCAGTGGCATCGCTTTTTTTTTTTTCTGCTGCCCTTGTTGCTGCTGCTCAACATGCTGGTTTCCTGGTGGATGGGGGTGGTGTGGTCGACATTGCAGGTGGTTGGCGTCCATGGGGCGGCGGTGGCAGTGGCTCTGCTCCGGTGGCAGCAGCAGTTGTTGGTTAGGATTAGGGTTTTGTTTTCTTAGGGTTTGGGCTTGACCCCTTTGGTGTTTAGGCTTTGGCCCTTTAGGTTTGGGCTTAGTCACTTGGGGCGTCTTTGGTTGGCTCCTTGCCAATTGAGGGTTTGGGTCTCGGACTGGGCAAATAATTGTTCTTAGCTTTGTTAGGAATACGATGCCGTTCTCCTTGTCCTATTAGTCTTTTTAACAGTTTCAAAGGTTAATGAATTTTTTTGCTGTTCAAAAAAAAAAAAGTTTGGTGGTGGAGACATGTAAATTATGACCTAGTTGCACGCAATTTGTTCCCATGGGCAAGTGGCGTACAATATTCTGTGGGTTCCAGCAGTAGAAAGCATTGAAAATGAAGTGAGGGAAGTGGTGGTCTATGGCTATTAGGTGGCTGAGAGATGTTTAGCTCTTTCGAGAAGCCTGTTGTGGACAATATGTTGTTTTTGTATAGTCCTACAGTTTCTTCTTCAATGTCTTATTATTTTTTCTTATTGAAGTTGCAGTTCTTGTTCATAAATGGTTTTGTTTTGTGTAAATTTTGGCATTTGTTGACGTGGAAATGACTTGCTTTTACTATTGTCTCATTTGCAGGTGTTGATGGAGGGTTTGACAACAATGAACCTGAATATGAAGAAACAAAGAATATAGTCATATTACCAGATTATGTTACTCTTCCATTTCCTTCCGTTGAGTTGCCAGAGAAGGTACTTTTTGGTTACACTTATTGTGTATTGTACTATTTTTTTACATTATTGTTCACTTTTTTCTTCTGATTTCGGTTATAGAAGAAAGCAATAATCTCAATAAAGGGATTTGTACCCAATTTTGTCCGTTATTTTTATTTGAATTGGCAGGTAAGGTTGGCAGTTGATGCTATTTTATTGGCTGAGGGGGCTGAGCGGAAGGAGCAGGTTGCATCATGGACTGCTGATAAGAAACATGTCAGTGAATACGCCTTGAATCTGCAGCAGCTTGGCAATGGAGTTATTATTCATCCCTCTGGGTGGAAATGTGCCAAGTGCAACAAGACTGAAAATCTCTGGTTAAATTTGACTGATGGAATGATCCTTTGTGGTAGGCGGAATTGGGATGGCAGTGGTGGTAACAACCACGCCATTGAACACTTCAAGGAAACAGGCTACCCTGTTGCTGTAAAGCTCGGGACAATAACTGCTGATCTAGATGCAGCAGGTAATGCAAATGTGTTTGTTTCATGTTTGAGTCTTAAAAGTTCCCTTCAATCATAGTTCTTCTCTCTTATTTTGTGCGTGGACATTGATCTCCAGAAGTCGTGGGTTCTTTCACAATTATGTATGTGTCACAGGGCATTGTTTTTTGGACTTCCGATAGGAGAACGGAAGATAAACAGAATCTCCTAATTGTTGTTAGCAAAATTGGTGCTGTACTGCTGTAGTTATTTGAAAAGAATCAGTAGTCTGATGCTATTATTGGAAGAGGAGGTGTTCTCCAAAAGTGATTTGTTTTGAGTTTGTTGAATACACTGTGCCAGGTAATCATGATGTATATAAGAATAACAGCTTGAGATAAGCTGTTGAATCATGATAATTGATATGCAAAAGAACACGAGAGCTGTAAATTTGCACATCAAGAGACTCGGTACAATGAAGATAATGTTCTCATGCTTATATTGTGTCCCGATTTTGCCACGGGAACACGACTTAATGAAAAATCAAGGGGGTTTACTTCTACATGCAGATGGTATAGTGCCTAGATACATTCACTTAGTTTGATGGCGCTTGTCTTTGGGGAAATTCAGACTGAAAGTGTCATATTGGCAAAATAGAGAGGAAAAAAAGAACTTTTGAAATCAAAGACTGCGAGAAGAGTTTTTTGACTTGCTAGGAAATGTTTATTTTTTTGTATCTATTTAAGAAAGGGAAATGGTGGATAAATAAAAGATACAGTGGTGGCATTTTGTTTTGAATTATACTGCACATTGATGATGTGTCTTTTATTTTGAAGTACTAGAAATTAAATTAGTCACTTCATTTTTTGTGAAAGTTTTATTGCAGAAGCCCTCTTTTTCTGCATACTAGTGATCATGTGAAATAGACTTGGTGTTTGCCGATGAAGTTTAGGGAGTTGTTCTAAGTAGAGATACATCGTTCCAAAGTTATATGATGTCAACAGAGATGTGGGGAGTTATTTAGTCTAGAATGTGAAGTCAGTATTAGAATCTTTAGTAGTGTACAATTCTACTTTTCAGAGTCATACGGAAATCGGATCTCAAAATTGTCTACAGACTGGAGGCAAGAGGCAAAAGTAGAAAGGAAAAAGGATTATCTTGCATGCTGGATTTGGGAAAGCACTGAATTATTTCATCTATTTCTCTCTTGACCAATATTCTAAATGGTGCTTGGCGGAAGTTGGGTGGAGACCCACCTCCAAGCACCAAGCCGCCTAGGTGGCGCCAAGCAATTCGGCGGATTTTTTTTATTATTTTTTAACAAATCATTATCCAATCAAACTATATTCCATGTATCCATAATGCAAGTTCAAACTTCAAAGTACAAACCCAAATAAAATTAAGTAGTAGCAACTAGCATATAAGTTGAATAAGACAATAAGTAGCAGGGCTTCGCTCATCTCCCTCATATTATTTTTTATATATATTTTTTAGGCCGCCAAAGGCCTCCAAAGACGCGCCACCGCCAAGGCCGCCGCCAAACACCGCCAAACCTCCCTGGGCGCCAAATCAAACGCCAAGGGCTATTGGTGTGGCGGCAAGGCACCTCCAAGCGCCTAGGCGGCTGCCATTTAGAACCCTGCTCTTGACCGAGCAATTGGTTCTTGGATTTTGTTTGTACTATCTGATTATATGATCTAGTTGAAGTAACGGTGAGCTAACAATTGTGGCAGCTCAGATGTTTTTTCTTACCCGGAGGATGAAAGTGTTTTGGATCCACTTCTTGCCCAGCATCTGGCATTTTTTGGTATTGATTTTTCCTCCCTCCAAAAGGTTAGTTATATCTATTGCTTCCTGTTTATTCTAATGCTTTTGAAAGTTCAATTTTGCTATTGCATGGATGGGAAACATACCCTTTAATATGTATCCATAATCCATGCGACGGTATGCCCAGGAAGGATTAAGGATAATCTGATATAGCTTTCTAGAATTTCATCTTCTACCTTAGCTTGTTACCAAAACATTCTTTTACCTCTGTTACCATAACATTTGAGTTTCACCATTTATGTGCATATAAAAATGGACTCTCCTTGATTTTGTTCTACTTGGCATACTGTTGATTTGATAAGATTACCGCATGAGCGAACATCTGAATGAAGTCATAAAGTGAGACGACATCTCTGTTTGTAAATGCATGCTTATTTAGAGTGACCATGCAGATCTCAAACACTTCTCAATTTAATCCTCTTCTTATGTTTGTGAGGTTTGCTTCTAAGTACTTTTGTGAGTCTTTAGGATGTGGAATAAATGGGTTTGCATGTACTTGATTGTTCTGTTATGTCGTGAAGTTTGTGAAGTTGACGTTCAGCAGGAGGGATACACACTATTCATCCTTGAGGTGGAATAAATGGGTTTGTACGTAGTTGATTGTTCTGTTATGTTGTGAAGTTTGTGAAATTGACGTTCAGCAGGAGGGATACACACAATTCATCCTTGAGATTTCTGAGCTGCCCAGGCGACCTGCCTTGTGAAAATTATGAAATCCTTTGATTCACAGATTTTGCCTTTGGGTCTTGGAAGATTCATGGAAGAGTTTAAACAGTTAGAGAGTCTTTTGAAAATGCAAAGTTGTCATCGTAGTTTACAAAAAGAATTGTGGAGGTCAATCAACTCACTGTGTTAGGCTGTTAGCTGACATTGATAGATGATTGACAATCATGATTCTTCCTCCTTTGGCTCATCATAAACAGACTTGGAAGCGGTTGTGTTTCTTAAATACAACACAAAATTCTCAAGAGATTTCACCATTGCATATTACACTGAATAGCGCTTCTGTGATGCTAGATTCCATTGTTTATGCAAATATAGCATTTTTCCTATAACCATAACTACTGTGTGAGTCTGTGACATGTGGTCAGAGGCTTCTTTCTTTTCTGTTTTCTTTGGTGGACTTGTTACCCATTCTCTTGCACCGTTCCGTTATTTCAGATACACATAACCTAGCCTTAGTAGTTCATGCACTCGTATTCGATGTTAATTATGCTTCTGCTTTTGCAAAAATAGTAATTCCGTCTTATATTATGTAATAAAAATCTCAGACTGAAATGACGACTGCTGAAAGGGAACTTGACCAGAATACAAATTTTGACTGGAACCGAATTCAAGAAAGTGGACAGGAAACACAACCACTTTTTGGACCTGGTTACACTGGACTTGTCAATTTGGGTAACAGGTTAGAATGCTGCTATGGACAATGTTACTTATGTTTGTATATTTGTCATTGTTGCTAATTGGTTTATCTGCATATTCCATTTTAGTTGCTACCTCGCTGCAACTATGCAAGTTGTGTTCTCCACTCGTTCCTTTTGCTCACGGTTAGTATATCATTCTTCTATATTTTGTATGATGTAGTTGCCAATCCAGCATGGAGATACTTTTACTTGTGTTATGGGCTTTATTCTCTTATTTTGATTGTGTGGTCTGTTATATTACTTCATCAGATACTACACGACTCAAAGTTTGAAAAAGGCTTTTGAGGCTGCTCCGGCTGATCCAACTGTAGACCTGAATACACAGTTGTGAGTAATTACTTCACTGTTACAATTTAATACTTCTTTCATATTCTAATATGATACTTGAGGCGTTAATGGTCTGTTCTGATTCTATAAGTGTTTGAAGTGGGAGTGTGGGACTCATGTTGACCAAGAATCAGTAGCCATATCTATTCTCTGTATCGTTATGTATTCTAAATGATGATCGTTTTCTTAGCGACAAGCTATGCTGAAGGCTGACCTAGGTTTTCTGTTGGGATCATTGAAGGACTTGTGGATGATGGATTAGAGTTGAGGGCCTGAACATCTTATTTAGGGTTGTCAAGGTTAAAGTAAGGAAGGGAAGTGTTTTAAACTAGATTGACAATGCTTTTGGGAATGAAATTGAGGTATTCTAATGTTATGAAAAGGAACTCAAAACCAAGGCTGTTGTAATTTGCAAGAAAGGAAGCTCTTCACCCTCAAACAGATGAGACATTTAACTGAAATGCAAAATCTAGTTATCTTATATTCAACTTGATAGGATAGAAGAATTGTGCAGGTACGTACTAGCTGGTGTGCTTCCTTCTCATATTACAAGTTCAGAACCAGAATTTTGTTCTGTTACTCTAAACTAAGACCAGTTAGAATGTTCTAGACCTAATAGGCTGTTAGGATGTCACCTCAGGGATTGTAGCTACTACAATACCAATGAAGGAGCACCATATGATGTGGCAGTCGCCGCGGGAGGGTCATCAGTAAGGTAATGGTATTCTGATTCTCCCACATAATAGACCTCAACAGCCTTAGCCCAAACAGCATAATTTCGACCATTCAACAAGGTGGAGGTAATAGATAACCTCTCACGAGACCGAGAAGAACGACTAACAGCGGAAGTTACAGTTCTACCTGCAGATAGAGAACTAGAAACAGATTCGGTGCCGGAGCCCATGTCAAATATACCAAGTAACCAAATAAGAAATTGAAGCAGGCAACAAGAAACTAGGCCAAGAACACAGAGGCAGCCACGAACATCAACAAGTCACAATTACCAGCGAACAACAGTAAAAGAGCAAGACCAAGAGGGAATCATGAACCCGAAGTAGCCAATCAGCAGCAAACAAATAACCCACAATCGAGAAGAACTTAGAATACCATCAGCAAACAGAGGTGACATCAAAAGCTGATTGTAGAAACATAAGTGACATATCAGAGGTGCAAAAAACATTTCACCACAGACCATCGATGAACACCAATCCGCATCGAGAACAACTTGGCACAATCAAAGACGAAGAATGAACAGATTGTATCTTAGAAAATCACCTTAAATCATATCGCCAAGAGACAAGCAAATTAAATAGGGGTTTCTGATCGAAAATGTTAAGATCGACGCCAACAATCGTGTGAACAGTACACGTGAACAGTGACGTGAACAGTACCGATGAACAGCGCATGAACAGTACCGATGAACAGTGCGTGAACAGTCGCGTGAACAGTGACGTGAACAGTTGCGTGAACAGTGTGTTTTAGGGTTTTGATGAATGTGGGTAAGTTGTTTTAGGATTCTAAACGGTTTGGGTAGGTCGTTTTAGGGTTTTTTTTGTTGGTTGCCGAGAATGGGTGGCTAGGGTGGGAGGCGGCTATGTTGGTGGCTGTCAGAGGTGAGGGTTTAGGGAGGTGAGGGTTTAGGGTTTCAAGGGCGGTTTAAGAACCTGCTCTGATACCATGTTGTTTGGAGAGGAAAAGGTGTGTAAGGTGTTAATTAACCTTCACACATAACCATTTATTTATATAAGAAGATAGTTCGTTACACAATATGATTAAGCAATGTGGGACTAAACACAATATACTAGTAGACAAGTATACTAGTATTCCAACAAAGGTAATTGCTAATCATATCAAGTACTGATTGCATCTTGTGATAGTATGGATTAGTGATTACCTATAGAGCAACTTGCTTTTGGATGCTAGCTAGAGGTGTTGAAGTTGAAACCAGTCAAGTGGGGTATGGTCCAAATTTAATAGTGATGTTGGCGTATGGAGGCTAATTTTGTGGGCAGTTTATGATGGTAGGCCTAGACTGATGGAATGTGGTGCAACAGTCGTACTGATGTTGGCTCCAACTAGCGTATGCAGCCACTCAAAAATATCGTTCTGAGTTATTGATCTAGCTTTCTACGATTTGAGAACATTCTATACCATTTTGTAAAAACCTTTTGCATTCTGAAATCAACTTTTAAAGTGAAAGTGTGAAACTTTGGATACTGTCTTGTAAATATACACTTTTTTCACTTGTAAAGGCCGAAGTGGAGGTTAATTTTACTTTTCTGCGTAAAATAGAGAAAATGTTTTCCATTTCAAGTATCATTGGAAATTGATTTGAACTTTTTCAGTATCAACTGCAGTGGTGATGGTCATCATTTTCAATACCTCTCTTTCTTGTAGAAATTTCTGTGATAGAGCATGGAAAACATTAACTTTTCTAGCATGGTGATGTGTTCTGTCTTATGTTTGTTTTTCCCTTTTTGTCATCTGTGATATTTAATGTTGCAGTGCATCTGATTGGAATATCATGAGCTGAACACGATAGTAATTGTGGGATGTGGTTTAGTTGAGCATTATTCAGGAATTCTCTTACACATTTGTTTTGTATGTTAGAGCTAAACTGGCACATGGCTTGTTATCTGGTAAATACTCGGTCCCAGCACCAGAGGTATGCATATTTCAAACGGGGTCTATTCAAGCTGTTGGTCTGTGCTTTGTTCATTCACATTGTGTTTTTTTGTTTGCTATCTAGAAAGAAGATACAACAAATGTTGCGAACGCGACTCCTATTGCTGTAAGTTTCCAGCTGGACTTCAAGCACGTTATGTCTTTTATTGCTATGGGCATGTCAAAATCACTTCTTTTTGTTTTTATATGCGGTTTATTATTTCAATCTGTTTCAGCTTGGATCTTAGAATTTTATGTTGATTTGATTTTGTGAATTGAAGTTTTAAACCATAGTTTCTGTTATGTACTTAGCTTTGCATTTTCTTTGTCCTTCCATGGAAGTATCTATATCATATGCATCCTTGCATTGGTCAGCAAGGCATTGGTTCATTCCTTATAAATCTTTATGCTTATTTGCTTTAATTTTCAGCTGCTTCTTTGCTGTTAATATACTGTGTTCAATTGTTCTGACTCCTGAGTTTTCATTTTTGCATTTTGCTTTTCTCATTCTTTTGCCTTTTAACCCTTTCTTTTGTTTTGCTATTGTGTTCACTCTTCAAACTTGCAGAAACAGGACGGCATACCTCCTCGTATGTTCAAGGGAGTCATTGCTGCTAGTCATCCTGAATTTTCTACAATGAGACAACAGGTATCAAATAGGTCAAAAGTGATTTGAATAAGACTGTCCTGTTTACTTGTTATATCGACACATATGGAGCTGATTTATTACGTCCTAAATGTATATGGTTTCTTTTCTTTTAGTGCAGAGGATGACCTAACTATCCAGTTTAATGCTTCAATGTTGAACACTGTTATTGTACTAACCCTCCCCTCCCCTCCCCTCCATCCTCTAACCCTTTCCAGTTGTGGGTGATGAGGTATTTGAAATGCCCTAATCTAGGTTTTTTCTTGAGAGTAAAGGGGTTACCCTAAAAGTTCTGATGATTCCTGCCCATGATTTTTAATTGGGTAAATTTTACTGACCTCCCCTGAGGTTTCTGCAAATGCAGAGACCTCCCTCAAGTTTTTGAAATTGCACTGTCCTCCCTTCCTCCCTTCTGGTTTAGATGTCAGCTGCACATACCCCCAGCCGTTAGTCAACTGTCACTAAAGGTGACGGAAATTGGCGAGGTCAGCCAAGAGTGGAGATTCATTCCCGACTTTGCCCTTATGTCATGTCTTTAGCCCTTTATACCATCTTTGTTTTTTCACCTAAAAAAGCAATAAATATATAACCAAATACCTAACTGATTTACCTTAACATAAAACTAAAACACCACAAGTTCATGATATCTCTTCATCGAATGTCAACAACAACAAAGATTACATGTTTGACATTTTCGGCTAACCAAAAGTGATTTTTTTTGTTGTCTTTTTTGAAGTTTTATAAGTTTTGGCAATATTTTTTTTTTTTAAATTTTTTGGTTTGTCTAGATAAGAGGAATCTAAGAAGTAAAATAATGTAAACTGATTTGAAAAAATTAACTATAGACAGAATAAATGAAATAAACTGATAAACCAGCTTATTTTGATTAATTTTTTCTTTTTTCTCAAGTTTGTAAAATTTGGCCTGTAGTTTTTTAATTCTCTCGATTCCCCTTGTTAAGACAAACCTAAAAATTAAAAAGTATTGACTCAGTTTAGAAAAGTTCACTAATGACAATAAAAAGCCGATAAAATAATCAAAATTTTGAAATTTGTAGTATCCGTAAATTTTTGATAAGTCAACTTTAAAAAAGAAAAAGGTCTCCAAACATTATTCTTTAAAAACCCACCTTAAAAGTTTTATGTAAGTAGATTCACTTTTTTTATCCAAAGACTAACTAAAAAGAAAGGCATCTCAAACTATTTTTTTTTTCATTAAGACAAAGAAATGAAAAAAAAGATTTCAACAGTTTCCCTTTTTTTTTAGTTGTTAGTGAACTTTTATTATCTCTGGTTCACAATTTTATACTTGTCCACTGAATCATTAAAGAAATTGGTAAAGAACTAGAAAAGGAAAAAATGGAAATAAAAAGTTTTGAAAATTTATTTTTTGAGATCCCATATAGAGCAGAGGTGACTGGTCAAATGTTAATTAAGATGGTTAGTTCGTCATTAGTTTTGTGTTTTGAGTTATTTGTTTTTGCAAATAGACTAGAATTACAAGGAAAATTGTGAAGGGGTAAAAAACTAAAAGCACAACTTCTGTTAATAGAAGTTACCCGACAACTCTAACAGGAGAGCTAGGTGCAATTTCAGAAACCTGACGGGGAGTTTGTGTGGTTGTCAGAAACCGAGGGGAGGTAAGTGAAATTTACCCTTTTAATATCGGATTTTTATTTTACCCTTTTATTGTTAGGGGCTATTATGTATGTTTTATGACCATTAAATGTATCATTTTGATAGATGAGTGGAAGACTGACTATCTGTTAAAAGTTGTTCGTTTTCTTTTGTCCAGTTGTTTATATGATTATATTGAATTCCATTAGCTCTTATCTTTAAGTGCATTAACATAAATTTCTTTGTGACATATTTATCACAAGGTACTCAGGTGTCACTTAGATTCACAAGACGCCAGCTACTTTTAGTGGCTTGTTGTCTTGCAAGCTGGTACTGGGTTACTGTATTAGCCTGTAGATGTCTAGCTCTAACAATGATGGGTAGCTCTAACAATGAGGCTTAATGTTAAGGGAATGTGGTTTGACCAATAACTGAACCACCTGACTGACCCTTTTGTTGCCTTCCAAGATGCGCCCAGTTTTCTCTACTATAGTTGCTGTTATTGTTATTTTATTTACTTAAATATATCATTGACACTATAACTTATGTCTAGGATGCCTTAGAATTCTTTCTCCATTTCATTGACCAAGTTGAACGAGTCAATGCCGGCAAGCCTGAATTTGATCCGTCAACAAGTTTCAAGTTTGGTATTGAAGAGCGACTGTTATGTCCGTCTGGAAAGGTTGCTTACAATAGAAGGCATGACTATATTCTCTCTCTAAGCATACCACTACACTTAGCTACCAACAAAGGTAGAGCTTCTCTACCTGCTATTTGTCTGAGATTTCCATTCGTGCTTTCTGATGCTGATGTGCGATATAATCCAGACGAGCTTGAAGCTTTTCATAAATCCAAGGCCGAAAGAGATAGACAAGGGAAGGAAGTGTAAGTACGATTTGACTTTTTTCATGCATTTATTAGTTTTCAGAATTCTCTTGATTCAGTATGTTTTGTTGTAGCAGGTCTACTGATGAAATTGTACGCCCAAGGGTACGTTTGGTCGACTGCTTAAGGAGCTTTGTCGCTGAAGAAGAGGTGCATGATTTTTACAGCAATGAATTGAAAGCTAAAGTTACAGCTACCAAGTAGGCTTCCTTATCTTTGGCACAAATACCTTTCCTCCCTAAAGTTATTTTTCATAGAATTGAGAAGGAAATCTGGCCCATACTGGGTTGGAGATTGTCAGATCACTGTCTAGTCGATTCGGCTCTGAATATGGTGGGTCAGCTGTTATTGTGGTTGTAGTCCGAATTAGTTAATCCTCCCTGGTTTCAAATGCTAGTTACGGCTAGTAACTTACCTTGTAAAATGTCATAAGAATGTTAAGAAGCATGACTAAACTTTTCAAGTGCCGTCTCGTTCTATTTCCAATCCGTTTGTGTTGTCTATCACCACAGAACTGCAGGGCTTATATCATTCCCTGATTATCTCGTGTTGCACATGCGAAAATTTGTGATGGAGGCAGGCTGGGTGCCCAAAAAACTTGGTATTTTCTTTTATGGTTTTGCTTAATTCCTTACAAAGCAAATATATTAGAGGTGGTTTGATAATCAGTTACCTCATTCTTTGCTTTGTTTGTCTTCTTAGATGTTTATATAGATGTTCCCGACACCATAGATATTAGTGACATGCGCAGCAAGGGTATCCAACCTGGGGAGGAGCTGTTACCTGAACCTGGTACGTGGTTCTCCATACCTTTAGTAAGTTCTTGATGGAATTGTGTATGACAATTGCATATTTTGGCAAATTATTAGCAAAGGACAGATAAGTCCTTCTAGAGTTGTCAATATAAAGACAGATATTTACTTGCTTTGGATATTACTCACTCTAGAGGTGTCAATTAGACACGTCATGTATCCTGTGGGCCATTTCACCTGGCATTTAGACTACTGATTATTTGATTTTATACTGCACAGTTGCTGAGGATATGGCAGAACCAAAGGTTCTAGCTGATGATGATATAGTTTCCCAACTTGTGTCGATGG